>JAVTVY010022038.1:0-91131 GCA_036873755.1 Hanleya hanleyi
TGATTTGAAACAGGAGAAACCCCGAGCGACATCAAAAGACTACCTGATAGCCCTTGACATGGCTTATGGGAGTACAGAAACTGGTGAGGAGTTATTCATCCGCCTTCACAGTATGTGTCAACTTGAAGGAGAACTGCCGTCAACTTTTCTGACCAGACTTCAGGGAACTATCAGGCTAGCAGTCCTGAAGAAAGCCATCTCTGTTGACGAAGTTAATCGTATTCGACTGGGACAGTTCATCAAGGGTGTATTATATGACGAACTGCTATTGGTTAGTCTACATTTGGGGGATCAACTAGCTGACCCACCTACCTACCTGACATTGCTAAATATGGTGAGAAAACAAGAGCGTGAACTTGAAGTCAAGTCCACTAGCCGAGCCAAAGGAGGGAAATCAAGCAAAGCTCCCAAAGCTACATTTCTAGCT
The DNA here is from genome assembly GCA_036873755.1 of Hanleya hanleyi. Classification (NCBI taxonomy): domain Eukaryota; kingdom Metazoa; phylum Mollusca; class Polyplacophora; order Lepidopleurida; family Hanleyidae; genus Hanleya; species Hanleya hanleyi. Next base: position 428 of record JAVTVY010022038.1, read on the forward strand.
CACTCAGCTGATACAACTGAACGTGACGATAATGCAGATGTCAAGAAGTGGCAAAGATGGCAGAATAAAGTCGGTCAGTTGGAGGCAGAAAATCGCCAGCTGCGCTCTGACGTGGATAGGCAGAATGCAAAGCATGAGAGAAAGCATGAACAATGGCCGACTAATCCCCCTGAACCACCTGCTCAAGACATTGGTTATCCATATCGTCAAGTCGGGAGACCCAGCAATGGTGGAAGAATGAACTTTTGTTTCAACTGCGGGTTACTCGGACACATGAAGCGGGTCTGTAACAACCCAGCTGACTATGAGACCGTTAATAGGAAGTTGCTTGAGCACATATTCTCTCAGGGAAACGACAGAGGGCGCCGGCAGCGGGGCAGCCAGGAGCCCGAGAACCACTAGCCCCAAAACAGGAAAAACCCGTAACTTTGGTGCCCGGGACAGATATACCCGAAGGCTTAGTTGGAGACCATATATTAGAAACGTGCTTTGTTGATGGCCACGAGGCAAGATGCCTCTTGGACAGCGGTTCCCAGGTTACCATAGTTGTAGAGAGCTTTTTCAGGAAATTAAACAGAGATCTGCATCCTATGGAAGACCTTCGTCTTTGGCATGGCGGTGACGGACAGATGCCTTATCTTGGATGGACACAGCTCAACTTGGGGTTTCACAAAAGTTTCAGTGGTATTGAAAGTTCGTTTGAAACCACCGCGCTGGTCATTCCAGATGGAAGGAGAGCCAGCTCATGCCCTGTTATCATCGGAACCAGTGCAGGCATTTTTCGTGACTGCTATAACGCCTGTAAGAAAGTTGCCGGGGAGAAATATTTGCAAAGACTGAACATTCACCCAGTATGTGCTATGGCGTACAAGGACGTTGAGGCAAAGAAAAATGCCAATGATGATGGCACCGTTGCTGTGGCTAAGCTGAAAAACTCTGTTACCTTACCACCGGGACAGTCTCGCAAAGTTACTGGGATTGTGCGCCAAAAACTAGCCAAGAAGAAAGTTGTACTGATCGATATTCCTAGCAGCGATCTGCCAGTTGGAATTTCTGTAGTGAGCTACCTGACAGAAGTGCCAGGTAAACAGTGGTACAAAGTCAAAGTAGAGCTAGTCAACAGCTCTGCCCATGCAGTCACCGTCCCTGCAAATAGAGTGATTGCTGACATCACGATCCCTGAATGGCACAAGAGCTTTGACCCATCGCAGTTTACCGCTAGTGAATCTTGCGCAGCCAGCAGCAATACTGCTACTGTTGAGAAACCATCTCATGCAACGTCTGACGAAAGTGATGACTGGTTTGCCAAGTTGCCGTTCAAATGGGGCCCTGTATCACAAGAGTGGAAACAGAGAATCTCCTCCAAAATGAAAGACAGAGCGCAGGTCTTTTCCAAGGGCGACTGGGATCTTGGTCTGACAGACCAACTAGTTCACAGCATTAATCTATCGGACGATACTCCATTCAGAGAGCGGTCCAGAAGGATTGCACCAGCAGACTTAGATGATTTACGACGCCATTTGCAAGAGTTGATGGACATTGGGGTAATCAAAGAATCCAAGAGCCCCTATGCGTCACCAATTGTATTGGTCCGAAAAAAGAACAAAGATCTTAGGCTGTGTGTTGACTACAGAACTCTAAACTCTCGCACTATCCCTGATCAGTATGCAGTTCCACTTATTCAAGAAGCCATTGACTGCCTCAACGGTTCTAGCTGGTTTACTGTGATAGATCTGAAATCCAGATTCTACCAGATTCCTATGAAGGAAGAGGATAGAATCAAGACAGCATTCACTTGTCCTCTCGGTTTCTACGAGTTTCAGCGTATGCCTCAGGGGATCAAAGGGGCACCTGCAACTTTCCAAAGACTTATGGAGCAATGCATGTCAGGCATCAACATGAAAGAAGTCCTGGTGTATATGGACGACTTGATTGTATTCTCTTCTAGTCTGGAAGGGATGGAAACCCGGCTCATGCACGTACTGGATCGATTGGCTACCTATGGACTCAAAGTGTCCCCTGAGAAATGTCAGCTATGTTGTACGTCAGTGAAGTACCTCGGACATATTGTGTCGAAGAGCGGAGTTCATACGGATCCGGATAAAATCAGTGCCCTCCAGACCTGGCCCCAGCCGACGAATGTAAAGGAACTCCGGTCATTTTTGGGATTCGCCGGTTACTATAGGAGGTTCATTGGTAACTTTTCTGCTATAGCAAAACCCCTAAATCAGTTAACCGTTGGATGTGTCTACCCCAGAAAGCGAGGGAGTCCACCTCGAAAGAGACCCCCAGATCCAAATGCTAGGAGTGCTAGTGAGCCTTTTGGACAGCTATGGACACCAGAATGTGACAAAGCATTCCAAGTACTGAAAGAAAAACTTACAACTGCACCAGTTCTGGCCTTTGCGGATATCACCAAGCCATTTGTTGTGCATGTGGACGCTAGTAGGGATGGCTTAGGAGGCGTTCTATGTCAAGAGCAGGATGGCCAGCTTCGACCAGTAGCTTATGCGAGCCGAGGCCTCACAAAGTCAGAAAAGAACTATCCGGCTCACAAGCTAGAATTTCTAGCTCTGAAATGGAGTGTTACTGACCAGTTCCGTGACTATCTATACCTGGCCAAGGACGTCAAGGTACTAACGGATAACAATCCAATGACATATGTCCTTAGCTCGGCGAAACTCGATGCAACAGGCCATCGTTGGCTTGCGGCCCTGGCAAATTTCAACCTGACCATCTCTTACCGACCCGGATCAACAAATGTAGATGCTGATGCATTATCAAGAAGACCCCATGGCGATGGTCAGGTAACAGACTCTGATAAATTGCAAGAGATCACAGCCAGACTCAGTGGACAGTTGAGAGAACCTGATCATGTGTATCCCAAGGATGTCATCAATGCCATCTCCCAGGGCCATTATGCAACACCGAACTTGCGCCCTGGGGCAGCTCAGCCTGATGTGTTTGATGGAAATAACACTCTGCCAATGGTGCAGTGTCTAACAACTAGTGTTGATGCAGTTCCAAAGAACTATGCCACTGCTGGATCGAACTTGAGTACCATGGACTGGAAGTTTCATCAAGCACAAGATAGTGACATTCGGCTTGTCGTCGAGATAGTTCAGGCTGGCAAAAAGCCCGTTTCAACTGATGCTCACCATCCTGGTGTGAAACTTATGCTGAGAGAATTCGACAAATACCAGCTAAAGGATGGTGTGCTATACAGGAAAATCCAGACACCTTTAGGAAATGAAAACCTTCAACTTGTTTTACCAGAACCATTCAGGGAACAAGCCATGCTTGCTTTGCATGATGAATCTGGACACCTTGGATTCGAAAGGACACTTCAACTGGCGAGAGCACGATTCTATTGGCCGAAGATGGCATCCAACATTGAAACATGGATAAAACAGTGTCCCAGGTGCGTCGCTAGAAAGACACTGCCCAAGGTTGCTGCTCCACTGGTGAACATCAGGACAAGTTCCCTTATGGAGCTAGTGTGTATGGACTTTTTGTCACTTGAAAATGATCGGGCGAACTACAAAAACATTCTTGTAATTACAGACCACTTTACAAGATACGCCCAGGCCATTCCCACCAGAGATCAAACGGCCCGTACGGTAGCGAAAGTCTTATGGGAAAACTTCAGTGTTCACTATGGACTACCGCAACGCTTACACTCTGATCAGGGCAGAGACTTTGAAAGTCGGGTTATCCAGGAACTTACAAGAACGTTGGGCATCAAAAAGTCCCATACAACGCCCTATCACCCTCAAGGTGATCCACAACCTGAACGTTTCAATAGGACATTAATGAACATGCTTGGAACTTTGAGGGATGAGAAAAAGGAACATTGGAGTAGCCATGTAGCTGCGTTGGTACACGCGTATAATTGTTCCCAACATGACAGCACCGGATTTTCGCCATATGTCCTCATGTTCGGGAGGGAGGCAAGGCTTCCATTAGACCTGGCATTTGGAGTATCCCCAGATAATATCACTCAGCAAGATCATGCCCAATATGTTCAGCAATTGAAACAACAGCTGAGGGATGCTTACAAGCTGGCGAGCAGCAAATCTGATAACTCGGGTGCATCCAATAAGAAACGGTACGACAAAAAAGTTCGTGGCAATGCATTCTCTGCAGGTGACAGAGTTCTGGTCAGGAATGTTGGCTTACAAGGCAAGCACAAGTTAGCCAATGTGTGGAAGCCAGAGGTTTATGTAGTCCAAGAAAGAGTCCACAACGATGCTCCTGTCTACCGTGTGAAACCGGAATCCGGTGGAGGAATTGTGAGAACCCTTCACAGGAACATGTTGCTGCCAATTGGATATCTGCGTGACGATGATTCACCCCGTGCGCCAGCTAAACAACGCCGACCGCATACCCGACAATATGTGAAGCAAGCGGGTAGCGACTCTTCATCCGGTTCAGAATCTGAAAATGAACTTACCTTACTTCTGCCAGTAGCTCAGGCTCTTGCTCCGAACATGTCAGACACATGTATTCGTCAGTCAAACTTGAACGGGACGGCTCCAGAATTTGTCCCAGGAAGGGTCATTCAGCAGCATACAAGCAGAAACAGCCCTACACCACTTGTACTGCCGTCCGTGGAATCTGAAATCGCAGAACCAGCGGACTCTGGACAGCTTCAGGATTCACAACCAAAATTGGTTGAAGCAGATCGTACAGAGGAGCTCAGCAGAACAGATCCTTCTCCTGAAGTGTCTGAAACAATTCCTGTACCGGAACAGGGTGAACCAAGCCCAGTGATTGAATTAGTGCAGCAGGAGGCCGCATCAGAACCTGCTCCTTCGAGACGTTCAGCAAGAACTGTGAAAGCTCCGCCACGGTTCACGTACGATAGACTTGGTGAGGCTACTTATCATAAGTTGCAAGCCAGCTGTGCACACCCTCGTCGAGAGGGAATGTTTACCAAACTCGCCCAGAGAATCTTTGCGCCTTAGAAACTGTCTGCTCCGGGACGAAGCAGATTTGAGGGGGGAGTGTGTAGCCCGCACATTCTGTGAGCCTACGAGTCTACCACGTGGACTCATCAACATAGGTTGGAGCTCTTGCGCGTAGGGAGATAGGATTCGGTCCCTTTGGCGGAATTGTGCTCGAAATGTGAACAGCAAAATTGTGATTTATCGGAGCAAAACTGGACTAAAACTGATTAACTCCGTGGCAGATTCAACGATTTGTGTTGTACGAGGCAGCCGGGAGACAGTTGGATGTCAGTGAGTGGCTCTTTAAGTGACCATTGTGATAGAGTAATTATTTTGGCGAAGACCGTAGTTACCAAAGTGGACAAACTGTTGTTGTTGTACAATCTTCGTCGAAATTTGATTCTATGAAGGCCTGCTATCATCGAAACAATTCCTCTGTAAATTGATTCCTAATGGACAGTTGTTGGTAAAGGATTAGTAGCTTCAAAGAAGCTTTGTTACCACCAAGTCTATTAACTGAAGTTGAAAATGCTTGTATGGTGGTCTGGCGATACCAAATGAACTACTTGGAAATCTCTATGGAACGTTATTATGGGCGAGCGGACTCTCAAGGTATGTACGGATACAGAATAACTGTGGTACTATATATGGAATCCCATTACCTGTAATTGAACTTATCTGGCGAAGTTTCATTTCTGTCTATGCTGTATGAAAGCCCGATAGACATTCCTGCATGAACTGTGTTGATATGAAGTTACAGTAACATGTTGACAGACTTTATTTTAATAAAGCCCATATTTACCTGCCGAGAAACGGTGAACGTACTGAACTACTGCCATCTTCTTTAGACGACAGAAGACTGAGTGCTTTATTGTGATTCATATTGGTGATATTATATTTCCTTAGGAGAATCGTGTGATTCGCGAGTGCTATTCCTACGGAAGCCTGTTACATCTATATTCGCGAGTGCTATTCCCACGGAAGCCTGTTACATCTGTATTCGCGAGTGCTATTCCTACGGAAGCCTGTTACATCTATATTCGCGTGTACTATTCCTACGGAAGCCTGTTGCTTCTACATTCGCGAGTGCTATTTCTACGGAAGTCTGTTATATCCACATTAGCGGTTCCTACGGAAGCCTGTTACTCCTACATTCGCTAGTGCTATTTCTACGGAAGCCTGTTCTGTTGATAAACACAAATGCTCCTTATATGGAGGTCTGTTTGATTCACTAATTGCGTGTGATATCAAGCTACGAAAGCCTGTTGGGTGTGCATCGGCGTGTGTAGACCAAAAGGTTGGCGGATTATCGTGACGCATTGTGTAGTTCCAGTGAGGAGGATCATCAGCAGCTGCTCCTTGCCTGCATAGATACTGTCGGCCTATGCACTCTCACATGTCATTGTTTTTCTTATTGCTTTTTTTTATTGCTCATGAGCCATTTTCTTTTCCTGTTGTAATAAACTGTTCGATTTCTTTCATTGTATGTCATTGTTGAGCTTGATTAATTACTGCACCGAAAGCCTGGGTTACATATATATATATATATATATTTTTTTTTTTTTCAGCCTTCAAACATCTTCCATGTTTTAGGTTCGAACCCCAACCCCAAAAATATTTGCCATGCCTAATAAAGGGTGTGCTCAAATTAGGACGACCAAAAGCCCTCACACATGTATTCTAGGAAATGCTGTATTCGTAAGGGGGGGGGGGGGGCAAGGGGGGTTAAGCGATCGTGTGAACGTCAAAAAAAATATCTCTAGTACGGAGAAAAAAGAAAAAAATAATCCAAATACGAAGAACGAAGAAAAAACAATTGTGAAGAACTCAAGTGTGTCTTTATTAGCTACCACGCTGTTTAATAATGTTGTTAATGTCAGTACATGCAGCGGAGTAAACATCGGAAAACGTTGGAAATTGTCCACAGTTGACAACATGTTTCATTATATACTCCACAAGGGCGGATCCAGCCACCAGCCAAAATTCATAGGAGGAGGGGTCGGCTATGACAAGCGAGGGTCCAGGGGCCGCCTAGGCCCCGGAAGCTCCGGGGTCCTACATCACCGGAGATGCGTTCTGAGTGTTTTCCCGAAAATAAAACTGATCATAATGTATGCAGATTTATGGTTCTATTTTCACGATTTTCTCGCAATTATAAGCACGCATCGATATTGAAAAAATCGCACCTCATGCCTGCATCCATTTGACTTTCTAGTTATATTTAAAACATACAAAACGATGGCATTTAGTTCATGGAAGGGAAACAAAGATGCCTACCGATACGGTTCATTCACAAAAAGATAAAACAAGGAAATCTTCATAGCCCAACAGGTGATGGTCCAGGGGCCGCCTTGGCCCCGGAAGTTCCGAATTCCTAGATCTCCGGAGATGCGTTCTGAGCATTTTCCAGGAAATAAATTCGAACATAATGTATGCAGATTTATGGTTCTATTTTCACGTTTGTTTCTCATTTATAAGCACGCATCGATATTGAAAAAAACCATACTTCATGCCTGAGTCCATTTGACTTTCTAGTTATATTTAACAGATAATAAAAAAACGATGACTTTTACATCATGGAACATTAGAACCAATATGATACCAATTCATTTACACAAAGCTAAAATAAGCGATCCTCACAGCCTGACAGGCGAGGGCCCAGGGGCCGCCTAGGCCCCGGAAGCTCCGGGGTTCCATGTTGCGGGAGATGCGTTTTACGCGTTTTCCCGGAAATAAATCTGAACACAATGTAGGTAGATTTATTGTTTTATTTTCACATTTGTTTCGCATTAACACGCATCGATATTGAAGAATATGCCTGACAACTTTTGACTTCCTGGTTTAACACAAACAAAACAGGTCTACTGGCCTATAACACACCACTACACGTGGTGCGCTCGCGGCGATAATATCTGATTTTAGATACATATTGAAACTCCAACTTAAATAGTACACTCACAAACTACATGAATAGATGATGGTCTGTTTAATACACTTATAGATACTCTAATTACATAATCCACATTCAGTTAATTTACATATCATTTCAAGACATTATTTCTACATGGAATCTCAGGGTTCGCTGATCCCTCCAAAAAAAAAATTTTTTTTTAGGTTTCATGGGAGGGGGGAAGGGTCCGGACCCCTCATCCCCCGTAGATCCACCCTTGCTCCAAAACTGTAAACAAAATAACCCATATAAGTAACTTGAGTGATATTTAAGGACGGTTTTCGGATGTGGATTTATAAAAAAAATTGTAGGCCTATGTCGCCATTGGAATTTCAAAATTGGACCACGGAATCGAAGAAGAGGATTTGTGGGGATTTCTTTATCACGTGTCATAAACGAGCCAACCAACGAAAGAAGAAAGTAGTTGTTGCACTCATGATCACGTCATTCTCCACAACAGGGTTGTTTCGACGCACACAGAAGAGCTGAATCCGCTAGAGTTGCGTCCCCTCTTGCAGACAAGCATACGAGAGTGACGGTGTGAACGGGAACGTAAATAACGAATCTCACAAAACGAGGAACGCAAAATTATAACTTGGTGGAACAGAGAACAGAGAATTAAAAATAGGAAAATACGGTGAACGTGGAATATGTCCAGAACGTGTGTACGCAAAATTAGTTTTCCTCAGAACTGAGAACGGATAATGAAAATTACCCCAAAACGGAGTACGAAAATACCCCTTTGCCCCCCGCTTCGTATTTCACACGACCATTCATTCTGGTTTTCCTTCTGGCTTTTCAATAATATATGTATATATTTGGATACATATATCATATATTTTTGATATGTATAGTATAAATGGCATTATTAATGCAACATGAGCGATTGAGTGAATAGGGTTTAACGTCACTTTCAACATTTTTTTCTAGATATATCACGACGGGGAAGGGAAGGGAGGGGAGGGGGAAGGGCGGGGGTATCTACTGGTAAAAAACCCAGATCTAATACTGTCATTTGATACTGCTGTCTCACTGAAATATCATGCCGTAGACACACATGACACCCCACTCAGTCACATTATACTGGCACCGAGCAAACCAGTCCTTGTTCTATCCTCTTAATGCTGAACGTAAGCGAGGAAGCAACACGTTCCATTTTTCAAGTCTTCGGTATGACCCGGCTAGGGATCGAACCCAGTACCTACCGCTTACGATGCCGAGGCTCTAACCATTAGACCACAACAGTGTGGTCGTAATATCACATGAGTGTCAATAACTCCTTATTAGCTCGGACGCCCTGAACATTGTAGGCATGGAATAAAGGCGGTTGATGGAGTGAGGGTATTAACAGTTATTAAACGTGTACAGTTTATTCCAGTGTATTTCAAGTTATTGGATAAATTGCTAATTGTTGTACTTGATAACACAAAACAGGTTTCCAAATTACGAGTTCCTCAGCGACCCGGAGATTTTGAAATCAGCCGGTATCTCTACAGGAGGACGAAAATCCGACGGTTCTCTGAAGGGGATAATATACAATTATTGCATGTTATAGAGTGGGACATCACGACTTGTCAGCTCGAGACAAGTGATGTACAACGAGCGGGCAGCGCGAGTTGTACATCACTTGTCGAGAGCTGACAAATCGTGATGTCCCACTCTATAACATGCAATAGTTGTTTTATTATACCGAATGTCATATTTGAATAAAATGGGACTTTATAATCATGTGAATGAGGACCGTACGGTGAAATAAGCATATCGTGTTCAACACTGCGCGGACCGTTGTTGATTTCAAAACGCCGTGTCAAGATCAACTGTTCGACCTCGGCTTGTTTGTCGACTCAATCGCATAATTTGGAAGAGTAACGTTATCGGTGATCTTACGTACCTTTTCAAAAGATGTCAAATTTATTTCATTCAATTATCAAATCACATTCACCAATTTCTATCACCAACGGGCCGACGTATACACGTCAGTCCGACATATACACATCAATCTTCGTTTCGGGGAGTATGTTTGCGCGCGCGCTATGGGAGGCAACTCTAGCTTGGTCCGACAGATGTCGCCGTGGAATAAATGTCATGTCCAACGCTCTGCCGTGGTACATGACATTTATTCAACGGTAAGGCAAGATATGACTGCATAATCACTGAACATTATGATTTGTAGAATGACACGTGACAGGCTGTCAACCAATGAAAACATTACGAATTTACATGAGGTATAATAATAGAAGATATTCACCTCCTGTCGCAGTGCGATTATCTCGTCTGTACCTTCTCATCCAATGTGTGTATATATCATTTCAGTACGGATAAAAATATATTTGAGAAAGTTAATCACTATGAGCGTTTTCTGAAATGTTCTGCTTCTGTGGTAAAGAAAACATGTTCATTCCTCAAAAAGTGTCCAGCCTGGGCACTTGAACACCTGACACGGCACTTTGTCAAAGTCAAAATCCGTGTCTCGCAGTTAAAAAAACAAATTCGGAAATTTTTAATATTGAACTTTAGAGTTAAAACTCGCAAATCGTATTTTCTTCACCTATATTATTTCAAAATTATTGCCTTTTGCATCTGGTCTGGCATCTATTGTTTTGTAATCCGCATCTTTGATAATGCAATGGATTTTCCCCGAGTCTGTATACTGTTATTTTTTGGCCATATAAAGTTATGCCGTATTTCCCAATGCAAACGGACCAGTTTACGTTGAACATTAAAAACTGCCCATAGAAAAATTGGTTGTGTGTTCCCGGCTTTAGCATTGTGTCGTTCAGTGTATAGTGTAGGAATTAAGTCCGGTAGATAGACCATTATCTCCCCATGTAGTGCTCATAAAAAAAAGACTGATTAAACTGACATTAGTTTACTTATATCTGTTGTAGGTTTGTCGATTAGTGTACGCATTGATGCAGACCATGGATGGAGACGGTTCTTCGAATTTCCATTCCTTGGATAGCAATTTCTACTTCCAGGGTCAGCGTCATAATAATGTGACAGCCGTAGAGAAACATGTTCCAAGAAGGTCGTCAGAGATTGCTTTAGAGATCGAGGATTTAATCGACATCGAAGGCAATTACTGGGACAGTTATTCCAACGAAACGAACAGGAGAACGAAAGAAAATGGATTGTTTCCTTCATACAAGGTCGACCATATAACAGTGGCCAGATTTTCATTGCCAAAAAAGTGACCGGAAGACATTTAAATATCATGTAGGTCGTTTGTTTTACTCTCCATGTGTACCACCTGACTCACTTGCCGCCTTAACGCCAAGAACGTTCAGAAGATTTTTTCACTGCAGCGGGCAAGACTTCATGGTTTAGCTGAGCATAATTCGGGATGACAAGATGAGACAGTTCTGGTTCAACCATACCGGATTCAATGGATATCTGCGGGGGAAAATATAGACAAAAAATTCCTCTTTTTTCAGTGAATCGCTTGTTTGATAATTTCCTTTCATCACATAACTGCGGTATTTTGGCAGGGAAGAGTTTTTGAGACAGGATTGATGATTAAATCTGTCGAATCATTGCGTTAATATCTTAATTTTAGTTATATGATATACGGAGTCGTTCAATCGTGGCTATTTTAATATGCAATTTATATGAGGCGTGTCTCTTTCCGTGGAACTTCAAGCAAATGGATAACTAACTCTACTAAGGCAACAGCCAAGACCGATATTTATCAAACCAGCAAGGGAGGTAACAACGAACAAGAGAGGTAACAACGAACAAGGGAGATAACATATATTGAAATCACGGGAAAATGTCAGAGGTGAAGACAGAGGTTTGACAAAAGTAAAAGCTGCCAACAGTGGAATGGCTCTGATGCTCATTTCTGCTGTACTATAAAGCGTTCTCAAAGAGCATTCCAGTTTATGACGATAGTACAGTATATATGAATGTAATATTGCATACATCTGAATCCGTTGAGCAACAATATTCTAGACAAGATACAAGTAACCAGTTCCGCCCCGTTAATCGGCTCTAACATATCAGAACTAGATAAGGATATCGGAGATTATAATAGGAAGCTTAGATGACAGAAATTACACTGCGAACGAAATGAGATGCGGCAAAATGAATCCTTTGCAAAGTAGAGATCGAAATCTTCATAGATTTCTTGGTAATCTAGCAAAGCAACTCCTTAGCAATCTCAATTTAATAATGTTGTAGGAGAAAATGAAAACTCCGGTGAAACGCGGGCAGAGCATTTCCCCAAATATACACTAGGAACAATTATGACTTTTAAAGGCATGAGACAATATCTCTTCAAAAAAATAGTTGTTAGTCAGACTTTAATTCCCGCATGTAAGTGAATTCTGCCCAACATTATCGGGCCATTTAGCTCATGGCCCAGAGTCGAAACTGGTACCACATGAGGTGGCAAATTCTAGTGATGTTTTTTGAAGAGGTATATGTCTGTAGACGTTATCCATATGTGATAACCGTTGCAGATCGGTAGCTTAAGGGTAGTATTTCACAACTTTTCAAACCTACCCCTTTCCCAGTTCTAAATCCAAACTTGAGGGATGGGGTATGGTCCCTCGGATATTTTTCTTATACTTCCCTCTAGAGATCTAAAACTTCGCACACTTCGGGCATAGGTACTGTTCTATTGACAAAGGCAAAATTATGTCACATAATCATTTGGTGACGTCACAATGACGTAATAACCCAGTGAACAGTTTATTGTCTCTTTTTTGTCCATTTTCAAATTGATTTTTTTTAATTCTGCTGATACCACTTTGCATAGTAGATGCGATTCATGTTCATTAAGGGGTATTTCTATATAGATTTTAGCCATATGTGATAACAGTTGCGGATCGGCAACTTATGGGTAGTTAGAGCACACTTCCGAAACCCTACCCCGCCCCGAAACCCTACCCCGCCCCGATTCTTAACTCAAATATGGGAGGTGGGTTATGGTTCCTGGCATATTTTTATCATTCTTGCTGCTAGAGGGCTGACATTTTCCACACACTACGTTTAGGTTCTTGTTTATGGAAACCAGTAAACATAAATTAACAAAATCCCTTGAGGACGTCACAATGACGTCATAACATGGAAATCAGTTTTTGTCGGCCGTTTAGGCCATTTTCAATACATACTTCCTATTCAGTTGGTGCCATTTGAGGTAGCAGATTCCATCAATGCTTCCTAAAGTGGCATTATTATGTAGTTGTTACCCATAGGTTATAACCTTTGAAGTTCAGTAGCTTGTATGGTAATTGAAGCTCGTTTTATGAAACCTGGCCTTATCCTTACTCAAAGGCAAACGTTGGGGTGAAGGGGTATAGCCCACCAGATATTTTCTTTACATCTACGTCTAAAGAGCTAATCGATTATACCCTATACATTTTAGTCCTATGCTATGATAAAATGCTACATAAACTGATAAAACGTTCAATTACATCATCGTATCTCGCCAGAGTAACACATATATACATGTCTTTTCTCTCTTTCATTATAAGTGTGAGCTGGAGGTGTTATTAGCCATTTGGGGGTGAATGAGGACAGTTATATTAAAATGATAATATCCCATCGATTAAATAATAGTAGGTTCTTGGATGCAAAAACATGCCAAACGATGGGAGAGCGAGAGCAAATTTAACTCAAGGTAGTGTTGCGTAAAAATAAACTGTCGATCTTACTATTTTGTGATGACAATTTCTACTCGACATAGAGTACATTTCCTTTGCAACATGTATCATGATTGTTGAGTGCCCATCCCAAATACATACTGGCAACTTGGTAATATCTCGCCTCAGCGTGAGAACTTGAAGGTGTATTAAGAACGGAACCAGAATCTTGTTGGCGGGAGTAGAATATCGAATATGTCGCAGGAGTAGATTGCTAACATCAGCATGGAATTGAAAGCACAGGCGATGTTCATGTAAAGTTTTCAGCGTAGACAAACTGAGGTTACTTTACCACCGCGTTTCGGTGTGGTATTAAATAGGGTACGGTCATTGGATGGATGAGACAAATGGATTGTATAAGATTTAACCACCAAAGAATTCAAATCTCGAAACTGTTCAATTCAATAAAATGTGTCTGACCGGTTTTGTCTTCTTGAAGTCGTTTTTAACCATAATTGCATTGTATGTGATGTAAAATGGATACCGGTATTAACTATTGAACCAATCCGGAATCGACAATTGTCAATTGAGGCTATATGGAGATTTTAGTATATGACTCATATGAACTTTCAACCAGATTTGATGATATGAAACGAACATCATGATGTCTTCAATTTCAGAATCATTCGAAACTGTTGTCAAATTTTCTTATATAGAATACTACCTTGCTATGCCTGTGTAGAAGTTCGAGTTATTAGTGTCTTATGAATAAGGGCTTTCGATTATTGATGCAGAACTCCCCTGAGTGTTATACACGATAGTATCCCCATCCCAAATCTCCAGAACAGGTCATGACTATACGCAGGAAAATGTGTAATTATGGCAGGTTGGTGTGATGATCCTGAAGTTTTAATGATGCACCATGAGGGACCATTCATCATTTATATAATGGTGTATGGTTATCTGAAGAGCTAAATCTGAAAAGCAGGGTCACAGCCTGTTAGTCCAGTTTCAGGTTTGCAGCAGTTAACTATCGAGTATCGGCTTCAATCCGATTGGTCACGGAGCCTATGATGACGCTACCACGTATGCATGGTTCTCTTAACATATTCGTTTTCATTCGGAACAAAGTTATACATCCAGATACAAATCATCATCGCGAATACCATGGTCTTTTCTGCATTTCTATCTTTTGCAATCTCTGAAAGAGGCCATTGGACATGCATTTATGCAGCTCTCAGCAGGCAGCAGCTTTCACCGGATAATATCCAGAGGTAATAGTGGTATCAAAATCTTCAGAAAAGCACTAAAGGGGCAATGTTTAAGCATTCTAAACATCGCATTTCAAATACAGACATCTAACACATATGGCCATCTCTGGCTATGAAACAAATTTGCAGTTGGCACCACCGAGTGGATTACCCATTCAACACGTTTGCAGGACTGAAGCACAAAATTTGCTGGGATACCACGTTGACCAACCTGGATTAGCAAACAATCGGTTACCAAGATGGAAAGAAAGGGCAACGTCTTAAAACGATGCAAATTTTAAGGTGGCCAACATTAGTTCATAATAAAGGATGAAATGCTGTAGCATTTGTAAACTGATAAAGTATTTGCAATTATAACAGTCTGGAGGCCGAATATGGTAGATTAAGAGAAAAATTCCATTTCTTCAGATTCATACCAATAATGACAGAAGAGCAAAATTTGATGGGAAGATACGGATAGGAAAGACGATTGGCAGTCAAGATGAGAATCAATGGAAATATCGCAATATCTCGAAATATTTCCTTAATTATCCTTCTCCATGCCTTCCGTACGGCCATTGTTTGGCCGCTTACGCTCTTCAAAGAAACATAACAGGATTTACCACTTCATTTGGTTCAAGTAAAAATGAGAAAATAAAATAACCTTCAAATTATCATCATTAGTATTCAGTCGCGGTGACGTCATCCCAGCATCAGATGAAGGTTTCAATAAATGCTTCAATAAAAAAAGGCATTAAGGTACAGGTTGGTACTTTTCAGCTATCTAACCATAATGGAAATATTGGAAGGACCATACCCTACCTGCAAACTTGGGTTGGGAATACAGAAAGAGGTAGGGTCCGGAAATGTACTATAACAGCCCATAAACTACCAGATGGATAACATTTGCATGCGAATACCCCTTACAAAAAATGAACGGAATCTGTTACGACAAGATTTGCCTGCAAAGTTTTTAGAAAGTATCGAAAAAATAAAAAATAAATTATTACTCATGTTATGACGTCATAAAAATTATCATTTCATACGCCGTTAACTTGTTTACAGAAGGTGAATACCTCATATGCAGGAGGTGAACAGTTGTAGCTCTCTAACAACAGGGATAATTAAAATATCCAAGAAAGTATACCCCACCCCCCAAATGTGGGTGCACAATGTGATGGGGGAGGGTTGAGAAATTGTACTAAACTACCACTACGTTACTGATCTGAAAGTGTTAGCACATATGGGCAAAGTCTACATACAAATACCTCTTCAAAGAGCATTTACCAAAGATGATACGTCACATGTTGCCAACAGAATCGGAAAAAAACAATTAGGAAAGCAACCAAAATTTCGACAATAAATGTTGCCACATGTTATTACGTCACCATGACCTTATACCACGGTAATATTAAGGTCTGTTAACTTGTGCTAGTGGACCAGGCCCTGCCAACAAAGTATGTGCAGTTTCAGCGACAAAAATAACTAATATATCCGAGGAACCATTCCCCTGTCCCCATTCTTTGAGTTCGGAATTCGAGCAGGGGTGGGGTTAAGAAAGTGTGTTTTGCTACCGTTAAGCTACCGATCTGCAACGGTAATCGCATACGGATAACATCTACATACATATACCTCTTCGAAAAACATTACTAGAATTTGCCACCTCGAGTGGTACCGATCAGTATAAGAATCTAGGACAAACATTAAATGTCCATTTCTCCTATTCAGAACGTTTGGTTATCCAGACATTGAACTCAATACAAATTAACTAAAATTTAAAAAAAAAAATTCATTCACACATTGCCACTTTTAACTAACGTTTGAACAATAGTCCAGAAGGCATTTAATAAAACAAGAATGGTTCGGACGAACTGATGAACGAACAGTATCGGTATACTTGTTTGTCTACTTCACAGCTACATGTAGATATAAACGTTACCAGTACTGGCTACAGACAGACCGACATTGGGTCTAGGACCAAAAATCTGCTTTTTTCGATTCATATTTGCAAAATCGTAAACAAATGGTAACGGTCTGTGGAGCTTACAGCAATTCGCGTTCGGTGACTTGTGGAGTACCTCAGGTGTCTATATTAGGACCTTTGTTTTTTTTTCATTTTCATTAATGCCGTTGCCATTGCCGTTGTACTTAGATAATAACATCGATATGTATGCTGATGATTCCACGCTCTACACATCAGGTAATAGCATTGGTGAACTTGAAAATAGATTGTCTATAGACCTCCAAAAGCTCTCAATTTGGTGTAGAGCTAACAGAATGTTAGTTAACGCTAATAAAACAAAAGTAATACTATTCACGTCTCACTAAAAACGAGCCTACTTGCCCAAAAGTAATATAATCTAACTTACAATAACGAACCCTTGGCCAAAACTAAAAACGAAAAGCTTTTAGGAGTGTAACTAAACTGTAACTTGTCGTGGACCACACACATTGATTATATTTGTGGAAAAAATATCTTAAAATTTGGCGCTATACTTGCGTATTCGCCACTTATTGCCTTTGTGTGCCCGAAAAGCTTTTTATAACAGTTATATTTTACCTACTTTTGACTATTGTGGTATTGTTTGGGGAAATTGTGACCATACCAATCTTCTAAAACTACACAGGCCACAAAAACAAGCAGTGAGACTGATACAAGGTGTTGATCGTTATGATCACACTGCCTCAATTTCTAAGAAATTGAGATGTCTTCCACTGAAGGATCGACTGCTATATCACACGGGGATACATTTGATACATCTTATACATTTATATCTTATACATTTGTATAAGATACATTTGTATAAATTTTTAACAAATTTCGTCCTAGTTATTTGTCTGATCTTTTTAGCTTATTTGGAAATTCTACTGTCCGTATTTTACGTTCAACGACAAAAAACATTTTTTTTGTCTCCCGAGGGCGAGAGCTGAATTATTTAAGAAAAGTTTGTCGTACTCCGGAGCTGTTTTATGGAACGGACTATCCGTTGAAATACGAACAGCCCCGTCGCTTAAGAGTTTTAAATCAAAGTGGTATGAATATCTGGTATCAAATATTTAATCGGCTACATGCTTATTTTATAATGTGTTAAAACTAGTCAGTATTCACTTAGTCACATTCTTGCACGGGTTTGTCATTCGTATTACTATCATTATTTCATATATGTTTTTATATTTGTCCTTGTCCATTATGCCTTGTATATATGCAGTCGACCCCGTGAAAGATCGGCCTTCTTGGCCGAACGGGTCATCGACTAAAAATAATGTTTATTATTATTATTATCTGCTATTTTGGTTGATTTTTGTATTGACAAATTAGAAGTTTGAAAATGCTAAGAAATAAGGCATACCAAAGTTGATCAGTAAAGCTTATTCCCTATTAGGAAGGCTTACTGTTATCAAATCTTTAATTCTCCCGAAATTGAACCTCCTTTTCACTGCTTTACCAAACCCACGGTCACATTTATTAATTAACTGCAGGGGAAATGTTTCAATTTTTTATGGAATTATAAATCTGATAGGGTGAACAGGCATCAGATAATGGAAAATTATGAGAATAATTAAAGTGCCAAATATTGCTAATTTTATCAAATCTTTGAAGATAACCTGGCTGCGCCGCTTAGTTTGAGGTAAAAACGGATGTTGCTGGAGTGCCTTAGCGGACGAAGTTTTGCCCAGGCACAGATCTAGATCTACTAGAATTAGGACCAATTAATCTAAGGAAGATTGCGAACGCAATGTTAAATCCATTTTGGAAAGACGTCTTGTGTGCAGATCTTCAAGAAAATAAATGTTGTAAAACTGATTATGATTTTAGAAGAGAATGTATTTGGAACAACGACAAAATAACAATTGAAAGAATTATATATTATCCGAATTGGTTAAAATCTGGTGTCAAGTATATTAATGACATAATAGATACAAATGGTAATTATTATAGCTACGGAACTTATTCGGTACTTCATAAATGCAGTCACAATAGGCGTTATTCGTGCAATAAAAAATATCAGCGGGAAGTCGGTTTAATATCGCAGAGGAGTACAGTACTGTCTGCATTTGTTCCCAAGAATATTGAACCGTTATTTAAAGCGGTAAAGGGTGGTAAATACTCCTATAATATTTTGTGAAGACCAAAAAAAAAAAACAACGGAAACAAAATCAGCGAAAAAGTGAACTTAAGGAAACGTTTGAAATTTCGTGATGGCAAAACTCGAATATTTTACCTTTTAAAATAGGATTGGAAACAAAGCTAAAGTGGTTTCAGTACTGTATTCTAACGCGAATTCTTACCACGAACTCATTTTTGCAAACGATTACCTATGCTACCGATAATTTATGTACCTTTTGTAAGGAATGTCCGGTGGTCAATTTTTCATCTTTTTTTTATATAGTGACTGACATTCAAGTGACTTGATTTGCTTATGCTCATGTGTGCTGATTTCATGAACTGTATATATGTCCGAGATATGTCTGTGAAAAGTAGATAATGATTTGACAGTTCGAACGCAGGGCAGCCGGGGCAGCCGATGACGTCATAATGGCGATATCTCGGGAACTAAGAATGATAGCGACTCGTGGCTTACGGCGTCGTATTCCTCTCGTATAGATGCGCGATAAATGTCCTATACAATTTTATCGCCCGACGGTATCTTTCGCCGCAATTAGACGATAATCGGTGTCACGTAATTCGGCGATTTCTCGGGAAATAAGCGACATACGGACTCGGGGTTTGCGGCGTTGTATTCCTCGTGTAGGGGTCTACCGTAAAGCTCCTATACGAATTTATCGTATCTCCGTAAGTTTCGCCTCTATTCGGCGTCGAAAACTTTTTCTTTGTACCTTACCACGAATACTTCCCTAAGGTGTCATTACGACGACGCTTGTACCCGTGGACACGTGTGACTGAACACTTCTCGCGGTGTTCACGAGTGCCTATCGAACCATACGAAAATATCTTATTTTAGAAACAATATTATAGTAATTCCTCCTCATACACAGACACACACATAGGTTAGTAGGTCAAGTTGACGTGATATTCCTGTCAAAAGGTCACTTCCGGTCACGGTACGGCCCAACAAGAGTTATCTTCCCCTACATATCGGTCTGTTAAGCCTTATCCTAACGCCCTAGCCTACCAGTTTTTCTTTGTGGGCAAAAACCCTGTTATATTTATAGATCACTCGCAAGTAGTAGACAACGGGGAGTTTCGGAGGTGCAATGAAGAGCGTTTGGGGAGATGAGGGCCATTTTCCTCAGGACTACCTGGTAGAATTACCTTAGCGTATGTGAGGAGGAGGAGGAGGGAGGAATGAGGAGGAGGAAGAGAAAGAGTGAGGAGGAATGAGGAAGAGTGTGGTGGTGGTGGAGGAGGAGGAGTGTGGTGGTGGTGGAGGATGTGTGTGTGTGTATGTGTGGGTGTGTGGTGATGGTGGAGGAGGGGGAGGATGTGTGTGTGTGTGTGGTGTGTGTGGAGAAGGAATGAGGAGGATGTGTGTTTGTGTGTTTGTGTGTGTGTGTGTGTGTGGTGGAAGAGGAGGAGGAATTATATGACTGGTATAAAATAGAGACAAAGCAATACGAATATTACTAAATAAT
This sequence comes from Hanleya hanleyi, assembly GCA_036873755.1. Taxonomy (NCBI): domain Eukaryota; kingdom Metazoa; phylum Mollusca; class Polyplacophora; order Lepidopleurida; family Hanleyidae; genus Hanleya; species Hanleya hanleyi. The sequence goes on from JAVTVY010022038.1 coordinate 20,757, forward strand.
CGCTTTATTCATCAACTCACTGCACAAATAATGAGAGAAAACTGCTTATGTGAAATACATCTCCATTGTCGTGGGTATCATTTCGACATCTAGTCTTCCATTCAATGTTTATGTACGAATATTTCCACTGGGAGGTTTCTAAAGGAATGCAAAAATTTCTCTCATAGAGTTATGATATAGGTATGACAACTTGAAATGTCGTAAAGAGGTGTTTGACGAGGTTTGGCGGACACACAGTCTATACAACGGTATAAGTTTCGTCTCTAGGACGATTCTCGGGGAATTACAGGGGTCTTTATTGGGAATGGACGTTTTCGGAGCCCTCGTTGTCACTCAAAGTCGATTGAAGAAGATAATTTCCAGTTTCCAGCTGCGTCTCTATGAAGCTTTGAAATGCTACATGCAATGTTAGCAGATTCTGGGCACGGGTAGTTGTGTTGGTATCGTTTCGGATCCTATCTGTTTCTTATGCAGTAGAAGACATACTCGGGTCAACAATTGGATGTCATCTAAGAGCGTGATAAGTTGACAACGCATGTGTTGGTACTGAGAGGCACCACCTTGAGGTGTATTGATAACAGCATCGAGTTGAACGTGGATTCTACGTAACGCTTCGGCTAGAATATCCCCATCGTGGGGTTCAAAGTTTACATCGGTCAGCGTGGGCTCGGTAGCGTTCATGGTGTATGTTTTTCTGTTTTATAAGTATATATGATAGACGATATAAAATTAGTGTCGAAATTGGACTGGGGCACATACACGGGTATGCTGAGGGTGTACCTATGAAATTATGAGTTTCAAATCCTGCATTCAGTAGATAGCCATCGCCCACACTGTGTTTTCCAATACGTGATTGGCCTTCAGTTGAATTATCCGTCCTATATTAAAACTACTATTCTACTGTGGAACTAATATTTGAGACTCATATAAATTACCGTATATTATATAAAAATATGCTGCGTTTATGGAAAAATATTGCAGGTGATAAGTTACAGTACCAAGATGATAATAATAATGTACCAATCATTGGCGAGTGAATCACATCTGTTCACATTGTTTGCCCAATATGTGGATTACCGTGAAATAGTAAGGTGAATTTGTAGGCTGTGATGCCTTTAACTACCTAATTATTGACAGGTGTATCTAAAATGCATATCCATCCTTCTTCTATATGTTTGCCAAACGAGTATTTTTTTAATTATATAATGATAGCGTCATCGACTGGACTTGGTTTTGAAACAATCATTCATTCCAACCGAGAAGACAAATTATTTCACCCAGCACCCTGATATATATCACCCATTCCTAATTCATGAACCACTGGGCGTGCAGTGACGATTCATACCTCATCGCACAACTCTCGCGAATGGGAGTGGCATGACTTTTTATATTGTGCTGGACAAGGGGCTGTATACCCTCAAAGAGCTGCCTATGTATTTCCACACAGTATCAGAATTGTAAAAATCAAATCTGTGAACTTTATTCGTGAATATGAATTACATCGCGGTCTACATGCCCGCGTAGCGGGCCGTTTACACTAGTGATACAAAATACCCAAGTGCTGTTATTCGGCATCTCTGCGTTAAAAGTAGCGGCGTCTCATCGAACAAACGTCAAGGTATTATCTCTGCTATGGCGGCAGTCTCCCGCGGTTTAGTTTCATTTCTCCCGATTTCTACTTTACAAAGGGCGTAAATGTGGTGAACTAATAACATATATCCACAATGTGAGAAAGCTATTGACCAATAAACTCACTCGTTCTTGTTCAATTATATTTCACAGACTAACACCGCTATCTCTAGTATAAAGTATTACCACATTATTTGAAAAATATCAAAATGCTTTCCTTGGTGTGTATGTGTTCACAATGTTAAGTTAGAGGTATGCCAGTTATCATTCGATTTAGGTATTTCCCCCATATATTAGCATATGGAGAAACGGGATGCGAATGACTGAATTAAGGGACAGGAGTTGAACTAGGAGCTTGGAGCTTAGAGCTTGAAGCTTCGGAGCTGTGGAGCAGGGTGATTTGGAGTCACAAGTAGGATCGTTTTAGGGTGCCACTATCATATAAACATGAACACAGGATTCCTTGGATACTTTTTACTTTTCGTGCCCGGACTGCGGAAAACAATCCAGTAGTGAGAAAACGGACTGTGAATGTTGTATTTATTTTGGGTTATCTTTAATATATATACACCCAGAGATGGAATACAATAATCTTCATTTCTCAAGGTGAAAATTCAATCTACTAAATTCAATTTCAAGTTTGCAATTCAATTTAGTCTCGAATTCCAGTTTCCTCAGTTTAGAATCAGTGACCGATCTTTTCAGATTGAAAATCGATCTTTCAGCTTAGAAATTACAGTTAGTAGATTGACTTTTTCATTTGAATTTGAATCCATGGTAGATTCTTGTTTTTTTTTAGTATAAGGAATAGACTAAAAATCGGAATATTGGAATTTCAATCTAATTATTTCGGAGAGGAAGTTTTCAGTGCAGATGAAATTATAGATATATCAATCTATATGTAACTATCTCGCCAGCAGTATAGCCTACGTCTTATCTAAACATCGTATTCAAGAATTATATGGCGTTCATAAATCAACCTATGGTGTCAAATATACCTATCAAAATGGCCCTTGTGGAATTTATAGAAAACTGACGAGATGGTGTAGACAATAATATACTATTTTATGGCAGGAGTACTTGAAGGTTTAATGCATTATGTAGAGTCTAGATTTTTCTATATATACATGGAGTGGTCATAACTCAAGCCACTCAACCCAGAATTTGGCAAACCGCGTCCGTGTGACTTCAACCCGTACAGTCCTGTAACAGGTAGTACAGGATGTAGAAATTGTAGATTGCCATTTTTACGAGCCTTGAGCATACGGTGAACCATAAGATTTACATTACACAAAATTTCTAACTTCAAATTAATTTATTTCACCGGGCTTTCCAAAGAGCTAGGTCCTTGTGGGTATATGATACATTGGGTTTATATATAAATTCAAGGGACATAAACACTTGAAATAAGATATATAATCATTTCTAAATAACAAGAATAATAATGTGCTTCATCAGAAACATTTGAATTGAAGTATGGCATATATGTTCTTAGTATTCTTAGGTTGCTTAAGATATTTCTCTCGTGAAATAGATTTTTAAAATTCTGGAAGGCACCATGTTGATATTATCATCTGAGCCTTTCCATAGTTTGGCATCGACTGCTATAGCCAATGGTAGCCCGTCTGGGAATCTATAAGGCTAGCCCACACGGCAACATCTTCTATATCTCACCATGAACGCTACCGAGCCCACGCTGACCGATGTAAACTTTGAACCCCACGATGGGGATATTCTAGCCGAAGCGTTACATAGAATCCACGTTCAACTCGATGCTGTTATCAATACACCTCAAGGTGGTGCCTCTCAGTACCAACACATGCGTTGTCAACTTATCACGCTCTTAGATGACATCCAATTGTTGACCCGAGTATGTCTTCTACTGCATAAGAAACAGATAGGATCCGAAGACGATACCAACACAACTACCCGTGCCCAGAATCTGCTAACATTGCATGTAGCATTTCAAAGCTTCATAGAGACGCAGCTGGAAACTGGAAATTATCTTCTTCAATCGACTTTGAGTGACAACGAGGGCTCCGAAAACGTCCATTCCCAATAAAGACCCCTGTAATTCCCCGAGAATCGTCCTAGAGACGAAACTTATACCGTTGTATAGACTGTGTGTCCGCCAAACCTCGTCAAACACCTCTTTACGACATTTCAAGTTGTCATACCTATATCATAACTCTATGAGAGAAATTTTTGCATTCCTTTAGAAACCTCCCAGTGGAAATATTCGTACATAAACATTGAATGGAAGACTAGATGTCGAAATGATACCCACGACAATGGAGATGTATTTCACATAAGCAGTTTTCTCTCATTATTTGTGCAGTGAGTTGATGAATAAAGCGATTATTTAGTAATATTCGTATTGCTTTGTCTCTATTTTATACCAGTCATATAATTCCTCCTCCTCTTCCACCACACACACACACACACACACACAAACACACACACTCCTCATTCCTTCTCCACACACACCACACACACACACACATCCTCCCCCTCCTCCACCATCACCACACACCCACACATACACACACACACATCCTCCACCACCACCACACTCCTCCTCCTCCACCACCACCACACTCTTCCTCATTCCTCCTCACTCTTTCTCTTCCTCCTCCTCATTCCTCCCTCCTCCTCCTCCTCACATACGCTAAGGTAATTCTACCAGGTAGTCCTGAGGAAAATGGCCCTCATCTCCCCAAACGCTCTTCATTGCACCTCCGAAACTCCCCGTTGTCTACTACTTGCGAGTGATCTATAAATATAACAGGGTTTTTGCCCACAAAGAAAAACTGGTATGCTAGGGCGTTAGGATAAGGCTTAACAGACCGATATGTAGGGGAAGATAACTCTTGTTGGGCCGTACCGTGACCGGAAGTGACCTTTTGACAGGAATATCACGTCAACTTGACCTACTAACCTATGTGTGTGTCTGTGTATGAGGAGGAATTACTATAATATTGTTTCTAAAATAAGATATTTTCGTATGGTTCGATAGGCACTCGTGAACACCGCGAGAAGTGTTCAGTCACACGTGTCCACGGGTACAAGCGTCGTCGTAATGACACCTTAGGGAAGTATTCGTGGTAAGGTACAAAGAAAAAGTTTTCGACGCCGAATAGAGGCGAAACTTACGGAGATACGATAAATTCGTATAGGAGCTTTACGGTAGACCCCTACACGAGGAATACAACGCCGCAAACCCCGAGCCCGTATGTCGCTTATTTCCCGAGAAATCGCCGAATCACGTGACACCGATTATCGTCTAATTGCGGCGAAAGATACCGTCGGGCGATAAAATTGTATAGGACATTTATCGCGCATCTATACGAGAGGAATACGACGCCGTAAGCCACGAGTCGCTATCATTCTTAGTTCCCGAGATATCGCCATTATGACGTCATCGGCTGCCCCGGCTGCCCTGCGTTCGAACTGTCAAATCATTATCTACTGTGAAAGTCTGGAAATAAATATATAAATTTAAAAAAAAAAAAAAAAAGAAGACTAGAAAACAGAGAACTTTGCCGCAATGTCACGTGTAAATTTCTGAACGATGTGAAAAAAAGTAGCTCGTGACGTCATGGTTTGACGACACATCCATGGATAGACGATTTTTTAAGCATGGCTCTCTACCCTGGGAAATCACCATTTTATTTGAGAAATTGAAATAGGGATCTAGTGTACCAAAAGTTAACAAATCTGAGAGTTATTTTCATAATATCCATCAAAAGTAGCGTTAGATACATTCAGAAAACTCCCAATAAACCATATCTGTAGTTTCAGATATTCGTTTTAACTCAACTTTGAGAATTGTTATTTATTCAAGACTGATGCCTGTATAGTTAAATTTCTGAACTCAAAAATCTTATTAACATGAACTACACATAAACAACACTCAAAAAAACTTGAAGTGCTTCACCAGACTGCCAGGGTGTGATAAGCTACAATGATATGTTTATTCTCCTTTTCACTGTTTAAGCAAGGACAAATACACTGTGATTAGTAGACTAGCAACGGTCTTTGAAAAACCATGAAATAAGATACTACAGCTGTATGGGGGGGGTTATTCCCAGTAGTTTATACCTATCTGATCTGAACGGTTTGGGATGTAGCCCCTGGGGGTTCGCTATCCCCAAGGGTAGAGGGTTGAAATGTAAAAATAAAATAAAATGGAGATGGCCGCCATGAAGACGTCAATTTCAAAAGGCAATTTTTAGACGATTTGTCCGGTCAGAATTTTTGATTTTTTTTTTCTTCGCAAAATCTGCATGATAGATTAGTAAGGGATCGTTTCCATTATTAGGTTTTTCTTCAGTGGCGTTTTTCTCCAATTTTCTCGATTGAAAAACGATCATTCGTGAATCAGTCGCGAAGATATCGAGAAAAAAAATGATTGAACCTTTTCTGAAAAAATAAATTCTCTCGCGATATCTTTTTCGAATCGTTTACCCATGCGCGACCCGTTCTTGATCGCGAATCTTCAATCGCGATGGAATCGGGGTTTTTTTCAAGGTGCGTGAGAATCGTACGGCGGAGTGATATCTGACACCTAGGCCGTGTTGCCGTCGTACGCCGCTCTATCCGCGAACTGGGAACTACATTTAATGTTGGGTGCGGATTTGTCGATGGAAAACCTATATTACTATATATATCAGAGAAAAGGAGAATATCAGATTTGGACCTGTAGAGGGTGACGGCTAGGTATGTAAGATTATCCCGCTGATATCTTCTATATTAGAGAAAAGGATAATATCAGATTCGGGCTGTAGCGAGTGACGGCTAACCATGTAAGATTATCCCGCTGATATCTTCTATATCAGAGAAAAGGATAATATCAGATTTGGGCCTGTAGAGAGTGACGGCTAAGCATGTAAGATTATCCCGCTGATATCTTCTATATTAGAGAAAAGGATAATATCAGATTTGGGCCTGTAGAGAGTGACGGCTAAGCATGTAAGATTATCCCGCTGATATCTTCTATATCAGAGAAAAGGATAATATCATATTTGGGCCTATAGAGAGTGACGGCTAGGCACGTGAGATTATCCCGCTGATATCTTCTATATCAGAGAAAAGGATAATATCATATTTGGGCCTATAGAGAGTGACGGCTAGGCACGTGAGATTATCCCGCTGATATCTTCTATATCAGAGAGAAGGATAATATCAGATTTGGGCCTGTAGAGAGTGACGGCTAAGCATGTAAGATTATTCCGCTGATATCGTCTATATCAGAGAAAAGGATAATATCAGATTCGGGCATGTAGAGAGTGACGGCTAGGTATGTAAGATTATCCCGCTGATATCTTCTATATCAGAGAAAAGGATAATATCAAATTTGGGCCTGTAGAGAGTGACGGCTAGGCATGTAAGATTATCCCGCTGATATCTTCTATATCAGGGAAAAGGATAATATCAGATTTGGGCCTGTAGAGAGTGACAGCTAAGCATGTAAGATTATCCCGCTGATATCTTCTATATCAAAGAAAAGGATAATATCAGATTTGGGCCTATAGAGAGTGACGGCTAGGTATGTAAGATTATCCCACTGATATCTTCTATATGAGAGAAAAGGATAATATCAGATTTGGGCCTATAGAGAGTGACGGCTAAGCATGTAAGATTATCCCGCTGATATCTTCTATATCAGAGAAAAGGATAATATCAGACTCGGCCCTGTAGAGAGTGACAGCTAGGCATGTAAGATTATCCCGCTGATATTTTCTATATCAGATCAGACTAAGTACAAGCAATGCTGATAACTAGTCATATTTCTGCAACATTATCTTTGTAACCTGGTTTAATATGTTGTTTTCATTTGTATTTTGTGCTTCAATACATTGAAATATTTCCAATGTTGTAAACTAGCGATAACATGGATAAATAACTTTTCAAATAAATAAATCTTGATATTCTACTTTGCATATTTAAGTTGAATGTTACTTCAATCAATCAATCAATCAAATCTTTATTTAAAGTCGGTGGATTGCAAAGATAAACATTAGCCAAAGGCTACTTATTCCGACTAGAGAATTAAATAACATCAAGCAGTAATGGAACCAGCTTGCTAATAAAAAGATACACACAATTCACATTTCTATAAAAGTCAAGCATTATATAAATATTCATTATCTAATAAAATGTCTAGTGTCGAGAATATACATGTTAATTATAAAAAGTCATCACACTGTGAGCAATCACAGCCGTACTATTCATTTAAAAGCACTTTAAATTGCTTGATCGTAGTCACTGATTTCATCACAGTTGGTAGGTGATTCCAGAGTTTGGCACCCTGGTAACTCAATGAGTTGTAACCATATGTCTTCGTCCGATATCGGGGAACACTAACAATACTAGTATCCCTTAAATTATATACACTGTCCTTCTGTTTAATAATGTTACACAGATATTCAGGATGGCAGTTGTTAACAATTTTGAACATTTCTAGTGCTAAACATCGCGCTCGATACAATTTGATAGGTATAACATCGGCTTTGGAGAGTAAAATACTATAATCAGTGTAATGATCAGAATAGACAAATCTAATAGCTCTTTCTTGGAGTCTATCTAGCTTGTCTGATGACGATTTTGAACAAAACGTCCAGACTGTGGTGCAGTAACTAAAATTAGACATTATAAAACATTTGAAAATGGCAAGTTTACTTTGAAAATCCAAAATCCTAGAAAACCGCTTTAAAACGTTGATTTGTTTGGCTGCCTTGGAGCAGATATCAGAAACATGATTGTTGAAATTTAATTTGACATCAAAGTTTACACCTAAAAGCTTGACATTTTCATTCATTTCTATATTAACACTTCCTAAATTTAGGACATAGTCTTGCCAATCTTTCACTCCGAATAAAATACCCTGGAATTTTCCAGGATTGGCACACAAATAATTGTTGGTGAACCAGTCAATTGCGTTAGTCGTTTGAATCTTTAAAGATTCAAGCACTACTCGAATGGATTTGTCTTGACAAGAAATGGTGTTGTCATCCGCATAGTTATATAAGGATGACTTAATAGACAAAAACAGATCATTAATAAAGACATTAAAAAGGAGTGGACCCAATACAGAGCCTTGAGGTACTCCCTTAACAACATCATGCCAGTCACTATAAGCGTCAGCTACTTTGGTTCTTTGCTTACGATTTCTCAGATAATCACATATTAATTTTTTGATCTGCCAAACATTTCTCAAAAACTTTTGACAGGGCCGAAAGGACACTTACAGGTCTGTAGTTGTTCTTGTCCAGTTTGCTATTCTTTTTATGTACAGGTGTTATGTTAGCCTTCTTAAGATCATCAGGAAAGGTGGAATTCGCAATAGACTGGTTTATGATGGCACACAAAGGCCAACAGATGGTATTTGCAGTCAGCTTGAGAATCTTTTGAGGAACATGATCTGGACCACAGGATTTCTTAATGCTAATAGATTCAAGATGTTTCTTAATTTGTTCAGGATACACAGGACTAAAACTAAAAGTATCTGAACTTTCCAAATTGTTACAAATATTGGTGATCGAGCTGTGATTTTCATATTTATCTTTGATTTCCTGAATTGACTTGTTACCTACGTCAGTATCAGTCGGGCCAATATCAGCCGCAGTCGTAGTAAACACAGTAACAAATGTATTTGCTACTTCATTTCTTTCAGTTAAAATAGTTCCATGTTCCTCTAATGTAATATCATCTGAAGTGTGACCCTTATTTCCAATAAACGGCCTTATAGTTTTCCAGAAGTCTGGATTAGAAGGGCCGTCTTCACATCTTTCTCTAAAATAATTTCTAACAGAGATGCGTCTCAAATTAGTGCATTTGTTCCTTTGCTTTCTGTACTGTTCCCAGTTAAAATGAGATGGATACTTTTTATATTTATGATGAAGCATGCTTTTTCTACGAAGTTGTCGTTTCAGTTCCGATGACACATATGGTGCTTCATGGATTCGCTTCCTCTTGATCTTAATGGGAGCATGTTCATCCAAAACATCAGTTAGTAATTTAGTGAAGGCCCAACTGGAATCTTCGTCAGGTAGGCCATTTATCACAGCAAAAAAGGGAACATTCTGAACGTCATTAACAAAACTCTTTTCATTGAAGTGTTTATAGGTTCTGTATAAAATCTTCTCCTTGCACTTAAATTCCATAGTTTCTCTTGTCACAACATATATAAGGTTATGCCAGTCACTAAGGCCAACATCAATAGAACCGGAGTTCAGGAACAACCTAGGGGAGTTTGTTAGCGCAACGTCTATCAAGCTTTCCCTTGTTTTGGTGAAGCAGGTTTTTTCCTGAATAAGATTTTTCATTCCAAATATTTCACACAGATCAGCTAGCGTTTTGCCGTGGTTTGTTGGATCGGAGAGGTCAAAGTTTAAATCGCCCATCGTGAGAATATGACTATATTTCATCATGGCAATATCAAGTATCCTGGTAGCATCCTCCCGGAATAATACGCCACTCATTTTGGGTGGTTTATACATTGCCAAAATAATCCATTTCCTTAATTTTGTTTTGAACTCAACAGCAATCGTCTCAATCTTCGAGTTTTCAAGCTTAAAAATTCGGTTTGGACCCAGGTCGGATCTAGCATAAAATAGTAAACCACCACCATGTTCAGTTCGGTTGTTTCTGTACATGGTAAAACCTGGTATTTCGAATTGTTTGTCGGGAAAAGAATCGTCAATTTTTGTTTCACTCACAATCATAATATCAATTAGGTTCTTCGTCATGGCGTTATGGATATCCCTAAGCTTATAGCGGACACTGTTTATGTTCAGGTGTGCAATAATTAAATTCTTTTTGTTTTTCATTCTCACCTGATGTAAAACATCAAACTCCGTTGCGTGGTCACTGTAGTCCGCTTCGTCTCGTTCGGAATTTCCTGAACATTCAATATATTGTGCTGACACATCCGAGCCAGGTGAGATTTCGTTTTGAAAAAATGACTCCGTGAAATTGAACACATCAGCAAAACACGAACTATCGGTGACTGCCTGACATTTTGTACACAAAAGTATCAGCGCTTACTAGCAATTATATTTGCATCCTGCATGTGTTCGGCTAACCAAAGACAATCATTTGAACCATTTTAGGTAACAATTTTGGTAAAAATACGATTTGATATGAAAATTGGAGATGACCCCTTAGTGACGTCACAATAAGTCAATATTAGAAAGTTTGCTATATTGACCTGATTCCCCGGCTCATGTTGAATAAAAAGATACCTCATTTCAATCAATTGGACAAAAAATAAAAAAGTTAGGAACATTTTAGCAACCCCACTCCTACTATTCATTGCATAAGTGACATAGTGATAAGTTAGTTATCCATGTTAGCGCTAGTTTACAACATTGGAAATATTTCAATGTATTGAAGCACAAAATACAAATGAAAAACAACATATTAAACCAGGTTACATAGACAATGTTGCAGAAATACGACTAGTTTTCAGTATTGCTTGTATGTTAGTCAATTTTGGCTTTTTTTTTCGTGAAATTTGGAGATGGCCCCCTATTGACGTCATAATATTGAAATATCAGAACATTTGCTGTTTTGGACTGATTCCTCTGTTTATGCTGAATAAAAAGATACTTCATTTGAATCAATTGAACAAAAAATAAAAAAAAAGTTAAAAACATTTTATCAACCCCACCCCACGCAAAAACGCAAAATAAAAGCGTTAGGTTCAATTTTTAACTTCTCTGATCTGCCAGTTCCAATTTCTCGCGTGTTAACATATATTTTCTTTTTCTGCACATTCTAAAGTACTAAGAAATCATAGTTTCGGAGAGTGGTGGGGAGGGGGGGGGGGGGTGAGGGGGTGCAAGGTGGGCCTACTCAGCCCACGGACTATGACACCCTGCACGCGTTCACCACATGTGTCGTGGTCGAAGATCAAAGGAGAAGAATGCAGTCATTAAACGAGGACATGCATAACAAGTTTGGCTTTCAGCACCTATGAATATGTGGAACTATGTGACAAAGAATATGTCTGAATGAAAGTATAATATTATATGTTTGACCGTTCAATAGAAATACAACTATGAAATACAGCATAAGAATCCAGTCTGTCACCAACTGACAAGTGTATGCGTATACACTAAAGTCTGAGATTTTCTTGAAGATACTAAAAGTATTTTAATTTTATATCACTGTAGGGATTCTTTCTTAAAGAGTCTTTTTTGCCCAAGCGACGAAGCACAGAAAGTCAAAAGGCCCACTTTATCAGGACCAGTCGTATAACACTGATAATAGCGTTCTTAGAACACTTTGACATGTGTGATTGATCGACATCGAAACTGGATCTCAAAATCCACAACAATGTTTGCATAGTTAAAACTTTCTCTCCTAACTTATGAAGCAGACTGACGAAGAATCAGGTATTACACGTGATACACTTTCAACTCCCTAAATCTTTCCTTGCATATTCTTTTCTGTAACCATAGCAACCAGCGATAGTTACGCGTGAATTTTAGAAGTCATTTAGGCATTCATTCTAGCCCAAAAGGGAGGATTTTCCAAACCCAACCCCACATCTTAACAGTTCGGGTGCGAGGAACATGACGGTAAAAGAACGACAAAAACAGCATACAATTCATCGGGAAATTAATGGGATAATCACGATAAACAATATGCGTATTTTTTGCAGATATCGTTGAATGATTGGCGATCATTGCAACATGTTTGTAAGGTTAGTGATTATCAAATTACTTCGAGTGTGGCCCTATTACCTGGAGGCCACGGTCACACTTTATACGATCGGCCTAATATGAATTTTCTATTCCACGGTATCAACGTGTGTTGCTGCATGGTAAACACACTTGCTATCTTACTCTGTAATTGTGATTTGTAGTGACACTGGGAGATGGAATACATTGTCCAGGCCAATCTAATTATATTGTTCGAAAAACACAATTTGACGCTGGTCCCCAGGAGACACCACTTATGGGTAGATGTTTGCAAAACACACTCCAAATGAATATACACCATGTGGCAAGGTATCAGTATAAGGAATTTGGAAAGAATCTGTCTTGTCGTTTTGATTTTATTGCTTGAAACAAAATTTGGGACATACAGGCTCCCCAGGTGTGGAGAAAACAGCTCAAAGCGATTCTGGTGGACTAAGATATGTACATACCACATTTGAAAAGAATTGTTTGAGCCAGTCTGATTTTATTGTTCAGAAACGAAATTCCAAGTCGGCGCCGAGTTGGTGCCACCTATGGGCATGTGTGGAGGTAGCGCAATCAAAAACGCCGTCATGTGGCCAGGTAACCAGATATCGAATCTGAATTTGAGTCGTTCTGATTTTATACCTACAACGGTTAGCTTCTGTTGTGTTAACGTCGTTTTCCGTTATGTTGTCACGGAAATCACAAGATGCATCGTAAATGTGTTTGAATCTGACAGACGTGTGCTTTACCACCCAGTAATGCTGTACCACCCAACAATCTGATAGACGTGTGCTTTACCACGCAGTAATGCTGTACCACCCAGCAATCTGATAGACGTGTGCTTTACCACCCAGCAATCTATTAGACGTGTGCTTTACCACCCAGTAATGCTGTACCACCCAGCAATCTGATAGACGTGTGCTTTATCACCCAGTAATGCTGCACCACCCAGCAATCTGATAGACTTGTGCTTTACCACCCAGCACTAATGTACCACCAAAAAATATGGAAGACGTGTGCTTTACCACCCAGCAATGATGTACCACCCATCAATCTGACAGACGTGTGCTTTACCACCTAGCAATGCTGTACCAACCAGCAATCTGACAGGCCTGTGCTTTACCACCCAGCAATGCTGTACCACCCAGCAATCTGACAGACGTGTGCTTTACCACCTAGCATTTATGTACCACCAGCAATCTGACAGACGTGTGCTTTACCACCCAGCAATGCTATACCACCCAGCAATCTGACAGACGTGTGTTTTACCACCCAGCAATGCTGTACCACCCAGCAATCTGATAGAAGCCTGCTTTACCACACAGCAATGCTGTACCACACAGCAATGCTGTACCACCCAGCAATCTGACAGATGTGTGCTTTACCACCAAGCAATGCTGTACCACCCAGCACACTGATAGACGTGTGCTTTACCACACAGCAATACTCTACCAGCCAGCAATCTGAGAGACGTGTGCTTTACAACCCAGCAATGCTGTTCCACCCAGCAATCTGATAGACGTTTGGTTTACCATCCAGCAATGCTGTACCACCCAGCAATCTGATAGAAGCCTGGTTTACAACCCGGCAATACTGTACCACCCTGCAATCTGATAGACGTGTGCTTTAACACCCAGCAATGCTATACCACCCAGCAATCTGATAGACGTGTGCTTTACAACCAGCAATGATGTACCACCCAGCAATCTGATAGACGTGTGTTTTACCACTCAGCAATGTTGTACCACCCAGCAATCTGATAGAAGTGTGCCTTTACCACCCAGCAATGCTGTACCACCCAGTAATCTGATAGACGTGTGCTTTATCACGCAGCAATGCTGTACCATCCAGCAATCTGACATAATTGTTTTGTACCACCCAGCAATGCTGTACCACCCAGCAATCTGACAGACGTGTGCTTTACCACCCAGCAATGCTCTACATCCCAGCAATCTGACAGACGTGTGCTTTACCACCCAGCAATACTGTACCATCCAACAATCTGACAGAAGTGTGCTTTACCACCCAGCAATGCTATACCACCCAACAATCCGACAGATGTGTGCTTTACCACCCAGCAATGCTGTACCACCCAGCAATCTGACAGAGGTGTGCTTTACCACCCAGCTATACTGTTCCAGCCAGCAATCTGAGAGACGTGTGCTTTACAACCCAGCAATGCTGTACCACCCAGCAATCTGATAGACGTGTGCTTTACCACCCAGCAATGCTGTACCACCCAGCAAGCTGACAGACGTGTGCTTTACCATCCAGCAACGTGTGTAATCTAATACCACCCAGCAATACTGTACCATCCAACAATCTGACAGAAGTGTGCTTTACCACCCAGCAATGCTATACCACCCAACAATCCGACAGACGTGTGCTTTACCACCCAGCAATGCGTGTGCTTTACCACCCAGCAATGCTGTACCATCCAGCAATCTGACAGAAGTGTGCTTTACCACCCAGCAATACTGTTCCAGCCAGCAATCTGAGAGACGTGTGCTTTACAACCCAGCAATGCTGTGCCACCCAGCAGTCTGATAGGCGTGTGCTTTACCACCCAGCAATGCTGTACCACCCAGCAATCTGACAGACGTGTGCTTTACCATCCAACAATGCTGTACCACCCAGCAATCTGACGGACGTGTGCTTTACAACCTAGCAATGCTGTACCACTCAGCAATCTGACAGACGTGTGCTTTACTACCCAGCAATGCTGTACCACCCAGCAATCTGATAGACGTGTGCTTTACCACCCAGCAATGCTGTAACATCCAGCAATCTGACAGACGTGTGCTTTACCACCCAGCAATGATGTACCACCCAGCAATCTGATAGACGTGTGCTTTACCACCCAACCATGTTGTACCAGCCAGCAATCTGACAGACGTGTGCTTTGCAACCCAGCAATGCCGTACCACCCAGCAATCTGACAGACGTGTGCTTTACAACCTAGCAATGCTGTACCACCCATCAATCTGACAGACGTGTGCTTTACTACCCAGAAATGCTGTACCATCAGCAATCTGACAGACGTGTGCTTTATTACCCAGCAATGCTGTCCCACCCAGCAATCTGATAGACGTGTGCTTTACCACCCAGCAATCTGATAGACATGTGCTTCACCATCCAGCAATGCTGTACCACCCAGCAATCTGATAGACGTGTGCTTTACTACCCAGCAGTGCTGTCTCGTCAGCGATCTGACAGACGTGTGCTTTACTACCCAACAATGCTGTACTAATCAGCAATCTGACAGACGTGTGCTTTACCACCCAGCAATGCTTTACCGCCCAACAATCTGATAGACGTGTGCTTTACCACCCAGCAATGCTGTACCACCCAGCAATCTGATAGACGTGTGCTTTATCATCCAGCAATGCTGTATCACCCAGCAATTTGACAGACGTGTGCTTTACAACCTAGCAATGCTGTACCATCAGCCATCTGACAGACGTGTGCTTTACTACCCAGCAATCTGATAGACGTGTGCTTTACCACCCAGCAATCTGATAGACGTGTGCTTTACCATCCAGCAATGCTGTACCTCCCAGCAATCTGACAGACGTGTGCTTTACTACCCAGCAATGATGTACCACCCATCAATCTGATAGACGTGTGCTTTACTACCCAGTAGTGCTGTACCATCAGCAATCTGACAGACGTGTGCTATACTACCCAGCAATGCTGTACCACCCAGCAATCTGACAGACGTGTGCTTTACCACCCAGGAATGCTTCACCACCCAGCAGTCTGATAGTCGTGTGCTTTACCACCCAGTAATACTGTACCACCCAGCAATATGATAGGTGTGTGCTTTACAACTCAGCAATGTTGTACCACCCAGCAATCTGACAGAGGTATGCTTTACTACCCAGCAATGCTGTACCACCCAGCAATCTGACAGACGTGTCCTCTACCCCACAGCAATGCTGTACCACGCAGCAATCTGACATACGTGTGCTTTGCAGCCCAGCAATGCTGTACCAACCAGCAATCTGATAGACGTGTGCCTAACCACCCAGTAATGCTGTACCACCCAGCAAGCTGATAGACGTGTGCTTTACCACCCAGCAATGCTGTACCACCCAGCAATCTGACAGACGTGTGCTTTACCACCCAGGAATGCTTCACCACCCAGCAGTCTGATAGTCGTGTGCTTTACCACCCAGTAATACTGTACCACCCAGCAATATGATAGATGTGTGCTTTACAACTCAGCAATGTTGTACCACCCAGCAATCTGACAGACGTATGCTTTACTACCCAGCAATGCTGTACCACCCAGCAATCTGACAGACGTGTCCTCTACCCCACAGCAATGCTGTACCACGCAGCAATCTGACATACGTGTGCTTTACAGCCCAGCAATGCTGTACCAACCAGCAATCTGATAGACGTGTGCCTAACCACCCAGTAATGCTGTACCACCCAGCAAGCTGACAGACGTGTGCTTTACAACCCTGCAATGCTGTATGCCAAATTTGAAGTCTCTAGCTGCCAACCCTGCAATGCTGTATGCCAAATTTGAAGTCTCTAGCTGCGAAACTTTGACCTATTGTGTGAACGTAATTATATGGTCATTAACCACAAATATCATCGCAATGCACCCACCTTTGATAGGCTTGAGCTTTACCAGCCCAGCAATGCTGTGTAACGGTTTGGCTCCAACAGTGTTAACTCTCGAAATGTTCCGTTATGTTGCAATGGAAACAGCCAACACTAACAGCAATGTAACGAATCGCGATAGATTTGGATATTCCAAAGGATGTGTGATCGTTACCCGAGAGTTACTCTCTCGGACACTAGGGTGTGTATATCTATTGTCCTTGCAGGTGACAACTGCCCTTTATGAGGTAAAATGCACAGTCGTCTTGGAACGTTCTATTTTCGAATAAAGTTTTCCTCGACAGTAATTGTAGGCCACTCATACAGAATTATTCGTTTCTGTCCAAATTCCATCTACTCCCCATCTTCGAATAATAATAACTATTAGGCATTTCTTAATGTATCTTACAATAATTTCAAATCCTCTTTTAATGATGTGCAAATTTGTGAAATCATACAGAAAAGCATAATATTCCGGTTTCAAAAGAAACTTCTTTTAACAAGATAGGTAATCGATGTTGACGTAGAACATCTGTTCCTGATACGTATTGTATACACGTCTGGCTGCTAAGTTCGACATTCAGGTAGATACCAAAATAAGAAACCGAGAACACATCAATACATCCACCGGTACTGATAGCGCAGATCTCATTTTCTCACTCGTCCATTGGCGTTCTCGGTTGCCCATCTGATTATAGTGACCAATCTGGCTGCATTTACTTCCTCTGTGTGGAACTGTTTGGAAGCGTTGTCCAGGAATGCAGAAGATTCTGTCTGGAGGCCACACTCTCATAAGAAAGCCTACTAATGGCATTATACTCATTGATGATTCAAATTCACTCTTTCGTTTACCCACTGCAACTGTGAACCAGATATTTAGTGGTCCTGCCTGAACGCGTGTTCTTGTGACAACACCTCCACTTCGACTTGCTGAATCGTATATTACTGCCATAGCTAGAATTATAACCATTCAAATATATGAAACGAGAACAGTTAAGAGGAATACACTTATCGTTTTTCTACCTGGGAAATATTGATGGTGAATAAAAAAAACACCAGTCATGAGTGTGCTACAATAAAGGTTGACTTTTAGCAGAAAATGCAGTAATGTGTATCCACAGTTATATACTTACCTATATTGTATTAACTGTATATCACCGGAGATTGTTTCACGTAACATAAATAAATTCAAATCTGATATATTAGGGAAATCAATAAAACAAATAATAATACAAAAGTTTTGATCCAAAAATGGGGCCCGATCTCATACCTCAAAAAACTGGACGCCACACTGCTTTCGAAAGCGAGAAGTCTAACAACTGGACTACGACGACGTCTGCCTCCGCGCTTTTTTGACTTGCCCACATAACGTTACTGGGAAAATGCACGCGGATCATTAGCACCATTTTTATTTTGATGAAATATACCAAAATGATATTTCAACCGATTGTAACACTAAACATTGTGATAATGAATACACACAAAACATTATTTATCTCGGTTGAAGCATTAATTAGAGAGAAATTGTTTTCTCTGGTTGGTGTAATGTGTTTATCTAGTTAATTGTTTTGTTTAAGAATTAGACTTGACCACAGGACCGTGGTTTCCCGCCCTGGGATAGTGCTAAACTAAGGAGTTGAATTGAAGTCTTCATTCAGCACGACTGACTGGGAACGTGCCGGTAAATTTTTAACAAATTAATAGGTACATATGATAAGATAAGATAAGATAACTTTATTGACACTTCAGCACAGTCACAAGTGATTGGCAATATGGTCAGAGTACAACAGGCATACAGAAAAAAATGATTTGAACAATAGTGTCTATACATTTCGTCATATATCGAGCTCAATGAGCCAGCTTCATGGCTATAGGTTACTTACTCATTGTATTTGTATACAATCTGATTCACGGGTTAGTCCAGCATAATGCAGATATGTTCTACACGTGTGATTGTGTGTGATAGTGTTGTTCTGCATTTGACCTCATCGGAATATGATAATATTGAAGTATGATGTGTGTTGCATGAATGGTAGTTTTCTGCCGCGGTGTTGTCGGAATAAAGAGCGTACGGTCCCAGCAGTGACTACCAAACATTGAGTTATGTGTTGATTATTGGTGATTTGTTTACTTCATTAACAAATGGAACCGTGGATCAGAGAATTGTTTTGGTTTGAGGTGTCATATTTTATATATAAAAGGGAATTCCTCCAGATATTGTCTCTAAAATGTCGAAAGAGCACATTCGACCGATTTCAAACTTGAATTGAAGCAGTTTAGAGCAACTGACCATCACCATTTCGCATGATATGAAACTTCAGCATTTTTACAGTACATAACAATCAGTTTCAGTTTCAAATCATGTTCACTTCCGTCACACCGGAAGGGTTTATTCTCCGGTACCCATAACACATCCTTTGGGGTCTCCAGCTGCAACTGTTTGGCTTCTAGCGCGCTAACGTCATTTCGTTCATCCATCCAGCCAGAGAGCCGATCTGACGAACAGCGCGTGTTCACATGGTCCCACCCGGCATATATACCGATGGGATAAAAAAAAGTACCTAGGTTTAGAACCATGGTGATTCTTTTAATGGTGTATGACTGTATGCTTAAATATGAATTGTTTATCCCTGAGATTTAAACATCGATAATCAGTAATAATATTAATGATATATACGGTCTATCATTCGAAGTTTTTAGTCTTAATATATATATATCTGTACATTCTCACCAACCATCCTCGACAGTAACATACTGGAAGAGACCGAATATGGTATACACACATATCTGGCGGCATTTGTTAGATCCGGTTAAAATGTGATGGATTCCATCAACGCCACAAGAAACTGTTGCATGAACTGGGTCCATCCGGTTGCATCGTTAAGCGCCTTCAACCAAAATTTTCACAAGTTTAGTTATAAATATCATACACTGATATCAAAGTACGATCATAGTCTCTAAGATGTATGTCCTTTCGTTCAGTAACTTGTATCTAATTCCGCTTAACCCGAAGTCTAGGCGCCGTATGGACACCGTGTAATACAAGATCTTCATGATGTTTATATGAGTAGTCACAATAAATCCGCGACTGAGATGTAGCATAATATTGCCTAGAAGACGACATGCAATCATTTCGATAATGGAATACTTGACAGTGATACGAATTGAACGATTGCAACATCGAGATGTCTTGTCCGCATAATTAAAATCTGTTGACCACTTACTGAAGTTACTGAATCAAATTTGACATATTCTAAACAGTTTTCACGAAATTTCAGCTGAAATATGGAGGCTATTGTTTTCATTTCATTTTTTTTTTTTTTTTTTATAAAATATATAAGTAGTATACAATGCGCAAAACGAGTAACATTTGGACGAGTGCGCAACCAGTTCTGCGCAGCTTCCGGTCGGCTGGGGCGGTCATGAGGCGGTGTGCGCAGGAGTGTTCTGCGCAGGTATGACGTCATGTATGACGTCACTTCCGGTCTGCGTGAATCGGGCGTGTGTATTTCTCCACGGTGATGCGGACTGGCGGTGATGCGGTCTGCCTCCGTGGGCAGAAACTAGTCCCAAATACGCGGGTTTTCGTGAGAATGTTCGGCAATCTTCAGGGACCCCTAGTGCGCCGATTGGGTCGAGTGAGGTATCAATGTGAAGCATTCGTGAGGGAGCATTCGACGGGATGAGTGTGACGTGGAACTAATGTCATTCTCTGCATGCACAGCAGACAAAGTTTATGGAAATAGACATTTTGGGGTCTAGGTGGGCCACTATTGGTCCGATTGATTCAAGTGAGGTATCAATGTGAAGCATTCGTGAAGCAGCATCCGAAGGGATGGGGGTGACGTGGAACTGACGTCATTCTGCGCATGCTCGGCAGACAAAGTGTATGGAAATAGACGTTTTGGGGTATAGGTGGTCCGATAGAATCGAGCGAGGTATTAATGTAAAGCAGTCGTGAAGGAGTATCCACCTGGACTAGTGTGTTGTCCGTGTTCAACATCGTGCGCATGCGCAGACAGGGAATTGTGTGAAAAGGGTATTGGCAGGAACGTTTTTTGTGTCGAGATGGGCCACAATTGGTCTGATTGGGTCGAGTGAGGTATCGTTGTGAAGCATGCGTGAGGGAGTATCCGACTGGGTGGATGTGTGGTAGGAATATCGTGATTGTACGCATGCGCAGGCAGAGAATTGTGGGAAGAGGGTATGGAAATAGACATTTTGGGGTTTAGGTGAGCCTCTAGTGGTCCGATGGTGTCGTATGAGGTCTTATGTTGAAGCACTCGTGGAGGTGCAGACAAAGCTCCGAATAATATAATATTCATATGTATATAATACTATTACCAGGTGCTGGTTAAAACATTGAGTGTAGACATATCTTCATCAAATAAGTCTACTTACTCCCAAACTGCATTTATTCTGGCAGATTTATTAAACAATCACAAAAAGTTTCTCAGAGAAAGAGGTATTTGTCTTCCAAGATGGGCTACAATTGGTCTGATTGGGTCGAGTGAGGTATCGTTGTGAAGCATGCGTAAGGGAGTATCCGACTGGGTGGATGTGTGGTAGGAATATCGTGATTGTACGCATGCGCAGGCAGAGAATTGTGGGAAGAGGGTATGGAAATAGACATTTTGGGGTTTAGGTGAGCCCCTAGTGGTCCGATGGTGTCGTATGAGGTCTTATGTTGAAGCACTCGTGGAGGAGCATCTGACTGCCCTAATGGTTCGTCCGTATAGTCTGCGCATGCGTAGTATAGAAAGCAGGCATATTGGGGGTGCGTGGAAGTGTGTTTGGCCAACCACTATAGGTCCATGTTCGTAGTTTGGTGGTGTGGGTTCTGCGCGCCTTGTCCATTCAAGTGGACAAGGCGCGCAACGTCTTGTGTGACTTTGCCACCTAACATGGATACAGACCAGATAACCACCGTGCTGGGGAATGACCCAGGGACACGTATGGTCTTTCAAGGGGTGTTCGCCAGAGATGTGTTCCCATTAGACCGTATGTATCCTGCTGCTTACGTTCTCAACACGGGCCCGATGGATCGGCCCGGTGAACATTGGGTGGCCGTGTACTTGACAGAAGAGCAGAGCGAATACTTTGACCCGTACGGCCTGCCACCCCTCCATCCCGATTTAACAGACTGCATGGATCAAGGCACAGAGACGTGGTGTTGGAACAGTCAAGCGTTGCAAAGCCTGACAGTAGCGTGTGCGGACAATATTGCTTGTTTTACCTGTACCATCGATGCCGGGGAAGGACCTTATCTACCATCGTACAGATGTATGACGAATACCCCAAGGCCGAGGACCGAGATGTACTCGTATATGATTGGTCCGCCGATCATTTCAATGTACAAGCCCTTTTCTGGGCTTAAGTGCTTTCACGAAAAGCCCTCCTGTTCTGGGATTAAGTTCCATCGATTTCGATGTATAAGCCCCCTGTTTTGGGCTTAAGTTCTATCGATTTCAATGTACGCCCCCTGTTCTGGTCTTCACTTTTCACGTGGTTCTCACGTTTTTGTTATTTATTGTTGAATAAAAACAAAATGAGATCTCACAAAAAAACCCTGTCTGTTAAAACAAGGCCACGACATCAAACCTTGTAATATTGCGCTTGATGATTGTTTAGCACCGAATTCTACATGTAATAATCTCAAAATTTCTAAGTGTGGACATCGTGGATGTCTCACGTTTCCACTCTTTAATACTTCAGCTTCATTTAGTTCCGCGTTAACTGGTAACTCATATTCTGTTAACTCGTATGTTGATCTTAGTTGTTCTACTACAAACTGTATTTATTTAGTTTCCTGCAAGAAGTGTGGTCAACAGTATGTTGGCAAGAGCACCCAAAGACTCCATCTTCGGGTGAACGGTCACAGAAAATCCGTTAGGAAAAGCAATTGCTTATAGGTAAACTTTTTTCTGGACCCGACCACGGCTGAGATAACTTTAGTATACAGATCATAGACGTCGTCTATCCATCTACTAAGGATTCCCCCTTTGGATTTGAGAGAAAAATCCGAGAGCGGGAATTATTCTGGATGCTAGAACTTGGGTCAGTGTTTCCGTTTGGTTTAAATGATAATGTCAGTGGGTTCGGCAATGCTACAAACCGCCGTTCAAATATATCCAACATTACCCAACGCTTTAAACCTCATCAACGGAGACATCGCAGCAATGGTTGGCGAAAGTTTAATAGTTCGATGATTCACGATCATATCACTTTAAATTACTTGGGTTTTACTAACACACCAAATAGTATACATAGCTGACGTGCAGTTCTGTATGCGTTACCTCTGAGAGCTTTAGATCAAATAGACAGAGATATACAACAATCTACGTCTTCAGAAAATATAATATCACCAAAAATCAGTAGAGTATGTCAAGATATAGCGTATTTTCGGTTGTATCGTCCAGTGAACATAATCGAAACATCTCAAGATCGGCTTTTCTTGAAACTCAACTACTTAGATAAAGGACAGGACATCATTAATTTACCTCGAATCCTGAATGATCCAGAGGTACGCAACGCTGTACCAAACTATTTTAAGTTCACAGAACCTCCTTGCATTTCATATAAGTATACTAAATTTATAGCCACCAAAATATTCAATTACTCCAATGCTGTCAAAGAGTTTGACTGGAACTTACACTCGTCAGGAGGCTATAGTTGTGATAGTGCATCATCGAACTTTATCTATACACCATGCAAACATATTGTGACTGGTGCTCTTGATATGGTGAGTAATAAGGATCTGAAATTACTCCTGATGAAGGAACCTAAATATAGAGAGCCAAGAAGAATAAATTTGGAGGCCGACCAGAAGATAGTCCTGTCTGCATTGGAAAAGTACGTTATTGATTGGTCTAAGCGAGAAAAAGTTGAACCTACAGTGCTCGCTGATTGGCTGGACCTCACCAAGAGCAAGGTCGTTGAAACAATTGGCCATATTGACAGAAGTACTCTTCCCCAAGCGAAACAAGTACTGAGCAACCTCAATTCGCAAGAAGTTCTAGCAAATCTCCAGAGTAAATTCGTCATAGTCCCAGCAGACAAAGCTCCGAATAATATAATATTCATATGTAAATAATACTATTACCAGGTGCTGGTTAAAAAATTGAGTGTAGACATATCTTCATCAAATAAGTCTACTTACTCCCAAACTGCATTTATTCTGGCAGATTTATTAAACAATCACAAAAAGTTTCTCAGAGAAAGAGGTATTTGTCTTCCAGCCAATCATAACGACATACCAAAACTATACTGGACTCCCAAAATGCATAAATCACCATACAAAGCTAGATTCATAGCTGGTTCGAGAAGCTGCACCACCAAGCTTCTTTCAACCCTGTTGACGAGGGCCCTTCAGGAGGTAAAAGCATTTTGGGAAAGGTATTGCGCCACTATTTCTAAGAACTCTGGCGTTGAATGTATGTGGATATTGGAAAACTCAAAATGTCTTATGGAAGAACTTGGTGCTAAAGGTCACATACCGTACAGACATGTATCCACATGGGATTTTTCGACTCTCTATACTACAATCTCTCATCAGGACCTTATTGACCGTCTAAGTTCATTAATAGTATCTGTGTTCAAGAAAACTGATCGTAGATATATTAATGTCGGAAGCCATAAAGCATTCTTTAGCTCTACTACATACAAGAGGTATCATTCATGGGATGTTTCTTTGTTGATGGAGTTGCTTGAATTTCTCATTAAAAATATCTATGTGAAATTTGGCAACATAATATATCAGCAGCATATAGGTATTCCAATGGGTAATAATTGTGCACCCCTGTTGGCTGACCTGTATCTGTTCTCTTGTGAATATGACTATATGCAGGCGCTTTCAAAACCCGATCCATTCAAGGCCCGTTCCTTCTCATTCACCAAACGCTATATAGACGATCTTCTCTCTGTGGATAATCGTTATATAATTGACGCAGTGAAGGATATATATCCACCTTCACTGGATTTGAAGGAAACTACAGATAGCCCTACAGGCACATCATATTTAGATCTTTATCTCTATTAAAATGAAGCGGGCATTCTCTCTCGTCGACTTTATGACAAAAGAGATGATTACAATTTCGATATCGTAATCTATCCCTTTCTGGACAGTAATATTCCAGTGGGACCTGCATATGGCGTATACATATCTCGCTTAGTAGCATTTGCTAGATCCTGTGTTAAATGTGACGATTTTAATCAACGTCACAAAACATTGTTAGAGAAAATTATAAAACAGGGCTATTCAACCAAACGCCTCCACTCAAAGTTTCTCAAATTTGGCGATACATATCGCATGCTGAAAAAATAATACGAACGTAGCGTGCAAGATCTATGGCGCTACGTTTCGGAACTTGTGTCTAATTCCGCTTAACCCGGAGCTAGCGGCCGTATGAACCTATGTACTTCAAGATCCTCATGGTACTCATATGAACAGTCACAATCAAAGCGTGACTGAGATACATCATTCTTTAGATGACGGCTTTGCAACGAATACTATGGATTAAGAATGCTGATCCGCGATACGGTTTTGATATTTTTGGAACATCATGATGTCTTGCCGGCATCATTGAAAACTGTTGACCGCTTCTTTCTTGCAGGAAACAAGCCTATGTTTATGTATACTATGATTGTCTGTTTGAAATTGGTGCAATACTGTTATATGGAATGAAGAATAGGTCTTTGGATTATGAACGCGGATATTCTCTAATGGACGACGGCTGAATTATGGATGACGGATTAGACGCTTGTAATTTTAACCTGTGTAAGCCTGGATTCTGCTGGTGGACAAGTTGTCCCCGAGGCCGGGCCCCTGCACACCCAAAACTCATAATGTATACAACCAGAATAAATAATATTAAGACAGACCCGAGGAACCTTAGTGCAGGTTTCTCGGTCGACTCTCTAATATTTCGAAATGCACTAAAACCTTTTTCAATCCAAATGGCAGATATATTTCGGACAGCAAAGCAAGGCCACGACATCAAACCTTGTAATATTGCGTTTGATGCTTGTTTAGCACCGAATTCTACATGTAATAATCTCAAAATTTCTAAGTGTGGGCATCGTGGATGTCTCACGTTTCCACTCTTTAATACTTCAGCTTCATTTAGTTCCGCGTTAACTGGTAACTCATATTCTGTTATCTCGTATGGTGATCTTAATCGTTCTACTACAAACTGTATTTATTTAGTTTCCTGTAAGAAGTGTGGTCAACAGTATGTTGGCAAGACCACCCAAAGACTCCATCTTAGGATGAACGGTCAGAGAAAATCCGTTAGGAAAAGCAATTGCTTAGCGGTAAACATTTTTCTGGACCCGACCACAGCTGGGATAACTTTAGTATTCAGATCATAGACGTCGTCTATCCATCTACTAAGGATTCCCCCTTTGGATTTGAGAGAAAAATCAGAGAGCGGGAATTATTCTGGATGATAGAACTTGGGTCAGTGTTTCCGTTTGGTTTAAATGATAATGTCAGTGGGTTCGGCAATGCTACAAACCGCCGATCAAATATATCCAACATTACCCAACTATTTAAACCTCATCAACGGAGACATCGCAGCCATGTTTGGCGAAAGTTTAATAGTTCGATGATTCACGATCATATCACTTTAAGTTACTTAGTGGGTTTAACTAATACATCCAATAGTATACATAGCTTACGAAAAGTTATGTATGCGTTACATCTGAGAGCTTTAGATCAAATAGCCAGAGATATACAACAATCTGCGTCTTCAGGAAATATAATATCACCAAAAATCAGTAAAGTATGTCAAGATATAGCGTATTTTCGGTTGTATCGTCCAGTGAAAATAATCGAAATATCTCAAAATCATTTCTCAAAACTCAAAATGTCTTACGGGAGAACTTGATGCTAAAGGTCACATACCGTACAGACATGTATCCACATGGGATTTCTCGACTCTCTATACTACAATCCCTCATCAGGACCTCATTGACCGTATAAGTTCATTAATAGTATCTGTGTTCAAGAAAACTGATTGTAGATATATTAATGTCGGAAGCCATAAAGCATTCTTTAGCTCGACTACATACAAGAGATATCATTCATGGGTTGTTTCTTTGTTTATAGAGTTGCTTGAATTTCTCATTAAAAATATCTATGTGAAATTTGGCAACACAATATATCAGCAGCATATAGGTATTCCAATGGGTACTAATTGTGAACCCTGTTGGCTGACCTGTATCTGTTTTCTTATGAATATGACTATATGCAGGCGCTTTCAAAAACCGATCCATTCAAAGCCCGTTCCTTCTCATTCACCAAACGCTATATAGACGATCTTCTCGCTGTAGATAATCGCTATATAAATGACGCAGTGAAGGATATTTATCCAGCTTCACTGGAATTGAAGGAAACTACAGATAGCCCTACAGGCACATTTTATTTAGATCTCTATCTCTATAAATATGAAGCGGACATTCTCTCTCGTCGACTTTATGAGAATAGAGATGATTACAATTTCGACATCGTAAACTATCCCTTTATGGATAGTAATATTCCAGTGGGACCTGCATATGGCGTATACATATCTCGCTTAGTAGCATTTGCTAGATCCAGTGTTAAATGTGATGATCTTAATCAACGTCACAACACATTGTTGCAGAAACTTATAAAACAGGGCTATTCCACCAAGCGCCTCCACTCAAAGTTTCTCCAATTTGGCGATACATATCGCATGCTGATAGCAAAATACAAACGTAGCGTGCAAGATCTATGGCGCTACGTTTCGTAACATGTGTCTAATTCCGCTTAACCCGGGGTTAGGGGCCGTAGGAGCCCATGTACTTCAAGATACTCATGGTACTCATATGAACAGTCACAATCAATGCGTGACTGAGATATATCATTTATTAGATGACGACTCTATAACGAATATTATGGATTAAGAATACTGATCAGCGATACGGATTTGATATTTTGGAACATCATGATGTCTTTCCGGCATCATTGAAAACTGTTGACCGCTTCTCTCTTGCAGGAAACAAGCCTATGTTTATGTATACTATGATTGTCTTTTTGAATTTGGTGCTAATACTGTTGTATGGAAATGGAATAGGTCTTTGGATTATGGACGCGGATATTCTCTAATGAACGACGGCTGGATTATGAATGACGGACTTGACGCTTGTAATTTCTTGAAACTCAACTACCTTGATAAAGGACTGGACATCATTAATTTACCTCGACTCCTGAATGATCCAGAGGTACGCAACGCTGTACCAAACTATTTTGAGTTAACAAAACCTCCTTGCATTTCATATAAGTATACTAAATCTATAGCCACCAAAATATTCATTTACTCCAATGCTGTCAAGGAGTTTGACTGGAACTTGTACACGTCAGGAGGCTATAGTTGTGATTGTGCATCATCGAACTTTATCTATACACCATGCAAACATAATGTGACTGGTGCTCTTGATATGGTGAGTGATAAGGATCTGAAATTACTCCTGATGAAAGGACCTAAATATAGAAAGCCAAGAAGAATAAACCTGAAGGCCGACCAGAAGATAGTCCTGTCTGCATTGAAACAGTACGTTATTGATTGGTCTAAGTGAGAAAAAGTTGAACCTACAGTGCTCGCTGATTGGCTGGACCTCACCAAGAACAAGGTCGTTGAAACAATCAGCCATATTGACAGAAGTACTCTTCCCCAAGCGAAACAAGTACTGAGGAACCTCAATTGCCAAGAAGTTCTAGCAAACCTCCAGAGTAAATTCGTCATAGTCCCAGCAGACAAAGCTCCGAATAATATAATATTCATATGTAAATATTACTATTACCAGGTGCTGGTTAAATAATTGAGTGTAGACATATCTTCATCAATTACGTCTACTTACTCCCAAACTGCATTCACTCTGGCAGATTCATTAAACAATCACAAAAAGTTTCTCAGGGAAAGAGGTATATTGGACTCCCAAAATGCATAAATCACCATAAAAAGCTAGATTCATAGCTGGTTCTAGAAGCTGCACCACCAAGCTTCTTTCAACCCTATTGACGAGGGCCCTTCAGAAGGTAAAAACATTTTGCGAAAGGTATTGCGCCACTATTTCTAAGAACTCTGGCGTTGAATGTATGTGGATATTAAAAAACTCAAAATGTCTTTCGGAAGAACTTGATGCTAAAGGTCACATACCGTACAGATATGTATCCATATGGGATTTCTCGACTCTCTATACTGCAATCCCTCATCAGGACCTTATTGACCGTCTAAGTTCATTAATAGTATCTGTCTTCAGGAAAACTGATCGTAGATATATTAATGTCGGAAGCCATAAAGCATTCTTTAGCTCTACTACATACAAGAGATATCATTCATGGGATGTTTCTTTGTTAATAGAGTTGCTTAAATTTCTCATTAAAAATATCTGTGTGAAATTTGGCAACACAATATATCAGCAGCATATAGATATTCCAATGGGTACAAATTGTGCACCCCTGTTGGCTGACCTGTATCTCTTATGAATATGATCATATGCAGGCGCTTTCAAAAACCGATCCATTCAAAGCCCGTTCCTTCTCATTCACCAAACGTTATATAGACGATCTTGTCGCTGTGGATAATCGCTATATAAATGACGCAGTGAAGGATATATATCCACCTTCTCTGGATTTGAAAGAAACTACAGACAGCCCTACAGGCACATCATATTTAGATCTATATCTCTAAAAAAATGAAGCGGGCATTCTATCTCGTCGACCGTATGACAAAAGACATGATTACAATTTCGATATCGTAACCTTTCCCTTTCTGTACAGTAATATTCCAGTGGGACCTGCATATGGCGTATACATATCTCGCTTAGTAGCATTTGCTAGATCCTGTGGTAAATGTGACGATTTTAATCAACGTCACAAAACATTGTTACAGAAATTTATAAAACAGGGCTATTCAACCAAACGCATCCACTCAAAGTTTCTCAAATTTGGCGATACATATCGCATGCTAATAAAAAAATACGAACGTAGCGTGCAGGATCTATGGCGCTACGTTCCGTAACTTGTGTCTAATTCCGCTTTACCCGGGGCTAGGGGCCGTATGAACCCATGTACTTCAAGATCCTCACCGTACTCATATGAACAGTCACAATCAATGCGTGACTGAGATACATCATTCTTTAGATGACGACTTTGCAACGGATATTATGGATTAAGAATACTGATCAGCGATACGGATTTGATATTTTTGAAACATCATGATGTCTTGCAGGCATCATTGAAAACTGTTGACCGCTTCTCTCTTGCAGGAAACAAGCCAATGTTTATGTATACTATGATTGTCTTTTTGAATTTGGTACTAATACTGTTTTATGAAATATAGAATAGGTCTTTGGATTATGGACGCGGATATTCTCTAATGGACGACGGCTGAATTATGGATGACGGATTAGACGCTTGTAATTTTCTATATGAGCCTAAAATAAGCAGCCATGAAAGCTATAACAGACATGTGGGGATTCAGTCAAACTGGCTTTGAACACCGTTGAGAAAGTAGCCAATCAGTGGCCTAGGATGGGCCAAATGTAAGCCTTCAATGTCCAGAAAACAATGCAAACGGACTGCAGTGAAATAGAGTGCCAATACAATAAGCCCACAGACCAAGTACATGTTTTGGTCTAGGTTAAGAGCGGACATTCGAGCACAAAAAAAAATTGACGAGGAGTTACAAGTTACAAAAGCAACAAGTGAATTGGAAAAACTATAGAGGTTCGGGATGCGGGTAAAGACCAGGAAGACGGCGAGTGGAGACTCGTCCAACACCTATAGATTAAGTTTATTACGATAAGTTCCATGGTTTCATGTATTTTTTCGTGCGATTACCTCTATTTTACTGCAGTGCTCTTGCTTTGTTTTCTGGACATTCATTGTAGAGGTTCGAGGTGTGGGTAAATACCAGGAAGACGGCGAGTGGAGACTGGTCCAGCACCTATAGGTTAAGTCTATTACAATAAGTTCCATGGTTTTATGTATTTTTTCGTGCCAATACGGTTTTGGGGAAAACTGAGGTTTCCCCACTGGCCATTTAACATGGATGAATAGATGGTAATATTGTCGGAGACCCTCCTCTATACGTGGATGCTTCGGAAGGATGAATAAGGGCTATGTATTGTCCCGAAGAGGGCCGGGCATTGCCGGAGATGATCGGACATTGCCATCCATCAGGGGCGCCACCAAACCACGTGACCTGCGCACTTCCGGCCACGCGCGCGCTGCGGCCGGGTCGGTCCGGGCCGGGGAAAACCCGGACGAAAAATCCAGACCATACCCCTAATGGGAAATTGGAACTCTTCTGTGTTCGGAGGTAGTTTCAGTGAAACCAGAAGTGACGTCACACACTTGCGCAGAACCCACACCACCAAACCGCAAACATGGACCCACAGTGGTTTAGTACCCCAAACACACCCCACGCATCCCCCCAAACGCCTGCTTTCTATACCAAGACCAGACTGCGCATGCGCAGAATATCGAACACGATGATGCATTAGTCCAGTTAGAGGCTGCTTCAAGAGAGCTTCAAAATAAGACCTCATACGAGTCCATCGGACCAATAGTGACCCATGTTGGCCCCCAAATGTCTACTTCCATACACTTGGTATACTGCGCATGCGCAAAATGACGTCAGTTTTACGTCACATCTATCCAATCGGATGCTCCTTCACGAATGCTTCACATTGATACCCCTCTCGACCCCATCAGACCATTAGGGGCCCCGGTCGCCCCCAAAACGTTCCTTCCAATGCACTATTCCCACAATTCCCTGTCTGCGCATGCGTAGAGTGCTGAACACGGACGACACACTAGTCCAGGGGGATGCTCCGCCACGACTGCTTTACATTGATACCTCACTCGACTCCATCGGACCAATAGGCCCACCTAGACCCCAAAACGTCTATTTCCATACACTTCGTCCACTGCGCATGCGCAGAATTACGTCAGTTTCACGTCACGTTCATTTCGTTGGATGCTCCTTCACGAATGCTTCACAGTGATACCTCAAGCGACTCCATCGGACCAATAGTGGCCCACCTAGACCACAAAACGTCTATTTCCATTCACTTTGCCTGCTGCGCATGCGCAGAATGACGTCAGTTTCGCGTCACACCCATCCCTTCGGATGCTCCTTCACGAATGCTTTACAGTGATACCTCATACGACTCCATAGGACCAATGGTGGCCCACCTAGACTCCAAAACGTCTATTTCCATACACTTTGTCTACCGCGCATGCGCAGCATGACGTCAGTTCCACGTCACTAGTAGGAAAAGCGTAAATTGCCTCCCATTTGTGAGGCGCTCACTTCCGTTTGTGTGGGGCGCTGCCCTCAGCCAATCAGAAGCGAGTATTTCGACCAAGTGCATTATGGGACATATCCAAGATGGCGGCGTCTGCCTTCTGGTTCAAGATGGCGGCACGTCCAGATCTTTTTTTAACCTGAACTTTTTGGCCGCAGTGCCTAGTACAATCCCATCCGTGATCCAGTTTTCGCCATCAATCATGCAACCCCTTGAAAATGACCCGGTGAGAACTTTCGTTGGGGTGCAAGTACACATAAACTGAATTGGGTGCCAACATCCGGGAAGTCCACAAACTGATGACCTCATCACGATAGTACTCCGGATATCCTTATTGCGTCTTGGGAGACAGGTGCAGAGTTTGATCTATACCTTTCTTTAGCCTCTGGTTAATGTATAGGAGATCAGTTTAACCTGGAATTTGTTGTCAGTCTCTCCAGACAAACTAGTTTACAACCGGATGAAACCAGTATCTGTCTAGAAAGATCGTGATGTCCTGGTGTACGACATTATCGAAAACCATTTTAATGTTCAAGCCCGATCCGGGCGAAATTGTTGTTCTCACGTTCAATAAAAAACAATGAAAACCCAAGTGGTGTTTCAGTGTTTTTTATTAACTACAACAATGAACCAACAAGAATGCGTAGTGTTCAACAAGAATGCGTATAGCATGTAGTCAACAAGAATGCGTGTAGTTCCAACAAGAATGTGTATAGTATGTACAACTGTCAACGCAAGTTCAATCAAAATTGTTCACATTGTAACACACGGGTTCGTTTTATACATTCACACTGTCCGGGTTTACCCTAATCTCTCAAATGTCCAAATACGTGGTGCTCACACCATCGGCCTGGACTTTCCGTTTAGGGTAAAAGTAGGTGAAGGCGTCTCGCTGTTGGATGTAGGATCGCATCTGGTTCTCGACGACACGAAACCCCTCGTTGGTCTCAGTGGCACTCGCTTTGCTCTGGAGGACGTTCAGGTACAGGGCCTTGTTGATGTTGGGATCGCGTCGACTCACCCCCTTGCAACTGAACTTTTTGTCCCCGCCGTAACAAAAGTAGGTTTTATAACACAGGGTGATCATGGCTTCACCACTCCACTCTAGCTTAAATAGACCGGGGGTTCGCTTGTCGTGCTGGTAGTGGTCGCGTCGAGGCAGCCATTGATCACATTCGGCTTCGTACTGATCCCTTAGCTCTGGCTTCACCAAACTCTCCCAGTCGGCGTTGGAGACAGCCATGTAGGTGGAATCTGTGTCCATCTCCATCAACTGGCAATCGCTTTGCTCGAAATACACGTGACCCTTTTCCATATGATGCGTTGCCGATGGTTTTATATGTCTCGCCGATAATGGCTTTACTTGGGTCCACATTCCCTCCTCGTCGAGCAGTGGTTACTGTGTCGGCAAAACTTTGAAAACAGGTCTCAGGTGTATATTCCATGGCTTGATACACCCGGGTAACTGCCAGACCGTGACTCATATACCACCGTAGGATAGGGTTGCCGAGGAGGATTTTCTCGCCATGCATACTCCCAATGAGCGTGCGTCGGGGCTGTGTCAGGAAGTGGTGCTCTTCAGCGTATGCCCGCATGTGGTCGCCGATGTCGTCGCGACTGACCTCTGTGTTCTTGAATATAGGTGGACATACAGCGAACCTCGGTTTCAGGTGCTCGGGGACGTGGATATCACATTCCACAAAGCCAAAGAGTTGCTCGGCGCGGACGGCGCCAAGGAGTTGGGCTGTGGTGCGAGTCCAGTGGCAAGCCAAAGGTCGGTTGTAGGTCCGCAAGAACTCCCACAATTCGGGTTGGGTCTGTTGCATGCGTTTGAACTCGCACTCCCACAGCTCAACGTAATCGTAGCCCAGCCCCTTGATGTAATCTCGGTTTTTTTGTGTCTCTTCCCGCAGGGCTTGAGGGCGGAGTCTTCGCCGATCATTGTAGCGAACCCTGGCATAGGCACACCCGTGTCCGTGCCAGTAACACCCATGGAACTGGAACACAGTCGGTCTGTTGTCGAGGAAGGCAAATCCATCGACAGGGAGTCGGCGATCACCGATCCGCTTCTCGGTGACATTGTCTTGATGACGGATGGAGACTTCCCGTTGATGGGCTTCCCAATCGAGCCAGTGTTCCGCTAGATGTTTGGTGGAGCGTTGCACCTTGAAATGATCGTCTTGGGGCAGCCACCGGATGTAATGACCTGCTGGCATTGGCTTAGCGAGCCACGACAAATAGAGGGCATTGGCATCAAACCTAATGATCTTATCACAGAGTTTCCCTCCTCGGATATGGGTGACACCTTGCTCATGGTAGCGAGGAAACACAATACTTGGCCCACCAACGATATTCTGTTTCAGGCACGTGTGCATGTCGGCGTCTTTCTGATCAATGAACGAAAAGACGGTGGGCAGATCATGGAAGAGGTACCGCAAGGTGAGTCCGGGAATGCCTACACAGTCCTTGAACATATCCACGCCCATACTCTGTTGCCTCAAGGAAGGGTACGACGTCCAAGTTGTTGTACCATATGAGAAAATCTCAAAACGTCTTCATGCTGTGGCGGTTCCACACTTGTTGAAGTTCGATGTAGGTGTCCTCCGACAGAGGTTCCCCAAAACGCTTCCCTGGGTGGCAGCTGCGTGTCTTCCAAGTGGTCCAGGCTCGTCATATAGGTGTACGGGAAGTAACTTTTTGTCTGGGTACCGTCGTACGTTTTCACCCACTGATCATAACTGTAATTGGGTGCCAGGTAATTCCGCACATCCAGGAAACGAAGCGTAGTGATGGAAAGGGCCACATGGTCGTTGGTCTTCTTTATGACATACTTGACGGTGCCGGCCTTGGCGAGATACGGGTACAAGAAGGTTTTGATGAGATTGAGGTCGTAACGCCCCGAATTGAACCCGAGGACGGGCAACTTGCCCAAGTACTCCAGCAAACGCAACTTCAGTTTCTGAGCATAGGGCTTGGGTGATTTGACGGGTGATGGAGTGTCCTCATCCTCGGTGTCTTCCGTAATATCCGTCTGCTCCATGTCCTCGGTGTTACCGGTAGTCTCCATATACACGGTGGCATGGTGTAGAGTGGTAATACGGAAGTCTAGCGCATCTAAGGCATACTGGAAGGTGGAAACTAGATGCTCGAAACTGGTTTATAGACTCCCCGTCTCCAAATACTCCATCATCCGGGCAATCAGATCATGGGGATCACCCATTGAGACCAAACACAGTAGGGTGTCGTACCCGGGCACGTTGGTATGGATACTCACACTGAGTGGAATGTGGCGCTGTGTCCATTGCGTTTTCGCCGAGGTCGCTTCCATGGGTTCAAGAATGGATTCAAAATCGTAACAGGCACGGAACGGGAAACATCGCTGCTCGATGGGAATGTCGATACCTTTGTCGGCGAGTTCTTCAAAGATGGTCGGTGTGTTGTGGAAGACGCCGCCAGGGTACTTCCGTTTGACGGCGCCGTCACATTTCTTCTCGTGCCTATGTAAGTCGGTGGAGCGATGAAACAACTGATGGCATTTGGAACAACTGTAGGACTGGGCGTACTTGTGCATGTCCATGATGTACGAGAAATGCCCCACGATCCCGTCCTGGTACAAATTGAGATTCAGGGTTGTGGCATACCACTCAGGCGGCCGATGGACTAGGTGAGCGATGAATTGGTCGTCGGATTCCTGGGTGAGGTTGTAGACGAAAATATTGACCTCGAACAACGTTTCAACCACGTCTAGTTTACTCAACGGCACGCTACGGAAATGGTGAGGTTCAATCTCTTGGTCTTTTAAATAGGCCTTGTAGTATTCGTTGGCGGCACTGTCACACTTTCTGGCTGGTACCTGGTCCAAATGAATCGCCAGACATCGGAATGAACATTTCTGGTCGGTATACGGCCCATGGGTGCCGCCCAATAAGGGATGTATGCCTTTCTGCTGTTTCAGCCAAGCCGGTAGGTCGATGAACGTGCCAATGGGGTGATCTGTCAATTTGGTGTCGAAAAGGTGACGTTCGTTGCCATCTGCACGGTCCATTGGATGTCGGGGCGTTGTCGCTGAGCCCAGTCCAAGGGATCCATTAACTCGACCTGGGTCAGAACCATCTCACGTGAGGTTCGATCAGTTACCGTGAACGGCTTGGCGTATACGTGAGTATTGGCACTCGGGTAATAGTATCGCAGTTGTTCCGTTTCCTTGTGTCGTAACAGGTAGCCAAACGACAGATTGAGCTTGAATGCACAGGATTGGTCGTGAAAGATGGCGTTGACGTAGTTGGAGAGATGCGCTAGGTCCGTCAGTCGAAAGTTGTAGCGATCTTGAAGTCGACGACGACGATGGAAGCAATGCCGGATATTGGGCCAATGGCGTCGATACTTGTCACTCACGGGATCGTCTTTAGCAGGTATGTCGCTGGGCACGTCCACCGGGTCATTGATAAACTGACCCTCCTCTTGCAGAACGGCAAAATCTCCACGGGTTCAGGGGCCGGGATCAGTTTGGACCTGGTAGGTGGTGGGATGTACATGGGCTCCGGTGTAGCGGGGGTTGGGATCTGCTTGGACTCCGGCGTGTCGGCCGTTTCCATGGGTTCCTTCACACGAGGCTGAATGAGTGGTGTGTTGCGTCCATGGCGGGTGTGCTGGCGACGTATCAGCTGGTTTGAATGATTGAATCGGTTGCCACACGTCTCACATAGATGCGTCGCTGACTCATGGGCAATGCGTTCATGGCGCTGTAAAGCATCCCGCTGTGTAAATGTCTGTGTACAGCTCGTACAGGCGAACAGCGGTCGGACGATTCCATGCTGGGTTCGTTGATGCCGTTGTACATTACGCTGGTGAGTGAATGTTTGTGAACAGGTCGAGCAGGAGAACATGGTGAAAGTGATGGATTGTCCACTCAGCACAGTCTATATATACGACAGAGGTCAAGTCTTCCAAGGAACTTCCGCGGTAATACGCCAACTTCCAAAGCAGTTCCGAGAGAATTTGAGAGAGTTTTCTTCTTCCAAGGAAGTTTTCATACACTTGATCTCGATCTGAAATTAGAAATAATGGTTAAGCCTCCTTTATGGATGTGAGTTGTGGGGACTGGTGGATATACAGGGGGTAAAATATACACAATGCTGTAAACGTATTGCCAAAAGGTTGCTCAAATATGTTGGGAATTGGGCTACATACTCTAACTCCCGATCCTAATGTTGAGTGCAAACCCCCAGTCTACGCTAGGGCGAAGGCCTGTCCCCAGGGCTAATGTTGAGTGAAAGCCCTAGGTCTCTCATCCTTGGAGTTCTCCGTAGAAGCCCAACTATCGCGAAATCTCGTGTACTCTCGCTAACTCTCGCAGGTGAATGCCGGCCCAAGGGAATTCGTTTGGTGAAAGCCCCAGGTCTCTCACCCTTGGAATTCTCTGTATAATGTACCAGACGTGATGCGCATGCACCCCCGGGGTCGAACCATTTTAGTCTAAGGCGAAGGGATGTCTGGTGAAAATCCCATGTCGCTCACTCCATTGGTTCTCGGAATGATGTACCAAAGGTGATGCGCATGCACTCTCCGTTCCGCGCATGCGCAGTCGGTTCATTCTACGCTTGGGCGAAGGGATGTCGTTTGGTGAAAACCCGAGGTAAATCACTCCTGGGGTTCTGTGTCAGGCTCCTGACGGGGTGCGCATTTCATTTTTTCCACTACATTTATTAAATTCTATAAATTGCCAACAACAGATAGCAGCTCTGATAGTGTAATACAAGAACTAGTTTGATACACTAGTAATGGGAAACTTTCAGATATGATACTTCAGCACTCTCAAAATCATTAAAAGTAGTTGAAGCAAAAGTTAACAAAAGATATGATTAAGGCAAAAAAAATGATTATTAACCCAAGTAAAACTAAAGCAATGTTAATAGGGTCATCTCAAAAGTTAAAACAATGTGGTAAGGAATCTTTCAATGTCACAATCAATGGCACCCTTATTGAAAGAGTTGACCATCAAAAACTGCTTGGTCTACATTTAGATAAAACAGATTACTGTCTGTCCTGAGGAAGCATAAGAGTCTAATCCCACAGAATAATCGACTTTTATTCTACAATGGATACAAACTGTATCAGTATCTGAGGTAATTGCTCAAACCAAGTACTGAACAGGATACATAAACTGCAAAAGACTGCAGCACGTTTGATCTTAGACAAAACAAAACATACTCCTGCTCAACTGTTTAACATGCTACGTACAGTGGCAATCAGTATTTGATTTGATTAAACTCAATAAAGATGTAACTGTATACAAATCACTCATTGGGTACATGAAAAATCTATTCACTGATAGCATTGGTCAAAGAACTCTGAGATCTTCTGCTATAAACATCTCAAAGTTCCCTTCTCCCATAATGAGCTGTTTAAGAAAAGCTATTTCAGGACCGGTCCTGTGGAATTCCCTGCCAGCCAATACGCAAAATGTTTCCTCTGTTAAGAGCGTTAAACCCTTGTTTGTGCAATGATTATCTTCTTAAATCCCTAGATTGGATAATTATGCTCCTTTGCATGTATTGTATTCACAGTGTTGCATTCCAAATTGTATAAGTATATAGTTTTCTATTGCCCATATCTGGGACGTATATTAGACTCTATACTCGTCCCAGTCCATATGAATGTAATCCTTTTTGCTTCCATTCGAGTGTGATATGAATGATGTGCGAATGTTTTGTGTGTGAGGGCCTCAGAGAAGATCAGCATTGTTTGTTGACTGAGCATACATTTGTACTTTACCCTCTTGAAATAAAGTTTTATTTTATTATTATCATTATTATTATTATTAAGATCTCACTTCTGAATATTATGTTCGAATTTAAATACCTGGGTGCGGTCATCTATGCTACTCGATTTGTAATTCTTGTAACTATTCCATGGAAGAAATGAAATAATTCAATTTAATCTTCTTGAATTTTACATGTACGAAACATGATTTGGTTCAGGTTCTTGTGATTCAAATGCCTGTATTTGTCCTTAATATTGAAAATAACATCACTTAGCAAGAAACATGACTCCTCTCTATGATGCAGTGTTAAGAAATATAAGTTCTTGTACAAACCATTATTACCCCCAAGATCCAACTGAGAAGGTATAGGTCACTTACAAAAAAATTAACTCACCAGCTTACCGCATTTCAATGTTCTGTTTATCTTATGAAAGTTGATAATTTCTCATCACAACACACAGAGAAACATGGCTATCACCAAAATGATTACATGTATATGTAGTCTTTTTCCATCAATTATGCATTTGCAATGAAATAATCCTTTAGAGGGAGGGTGAATTAACAATCAGCAGGAATGGATCTCTTACAAACCTTCCCGGACCACGTAGTTGCTCTATTATACCTATTTCGCTTCTCACATTGTACTAGGATGAGGATTTTAGTTGGTTAGTTTTTGTATAGTTTTTTCCTCGCCGAATTACACTTGAAAACATTCGCCCTAATTGAAACTACTACTAGCAGGTCTATTGAGCAGGACAAACAGGTGAATGTGCAAACTATATCCTGACCAAATTATATTAGAATTTATGTAAACAGTTGAGATTTGTTTTAAAAAATTGTTTAAACTCCTTGAATGGGAAATCACATTTTGCCTTAGCATATTAAACCAAACTGGACAAGATCTATCTGTTGCTTCTGAATAGCTTGGGGAAATATTTGTATGCTTTCGGAAATTTTAATAATGATGAAAATATTATGAATATACTTGAATATCATAATCAAAACTGTTAAAAAAATAATCATCCCTCCAACAGTTTCACTACTTTACAAGGAAATTAGCAGTTCTTACTCTTTCTACAGCAGCCATAATTCTTCAAGTTACTCCACCTTATGTTAGAAGGCATATTTGTCAGCTGATTTAAAATGAAATTAATATTATTCTTCAGTAAATTAGATTTCTTGTTTATAAGAATAGACAGCAACGGTTCTTCCAATTATTCCATTTTGAAGGAGGCATCTTTTCAGCTGTTCGAATTTATTGTGCTATGAGGATCTTTTAATTGCAATTAAAACATTGAGAATTTCC
The DNA here is from genome assembly GCA_036873755.1 of Hanleya hanleyi. NCBI lineage: Eukaryota > Metazoa > Mollusca > Polyplacophora > Lepidopleurida > Hanleyidae > Hanleya > Hanleya hanleyi. The sequence goes on from JAVTVY010022038.1 coordinate 61,099, forward strand.
CAGGAAGCAATTGTACACATAGAAAGAAATAGAAAGTGGCAGGTATACCAAAATTCCCAGATGTGACAGACTGTGTACAACTTGTCAGGTAATTGGGGATGAAAAACATTTCCTATTGTGTTGTATAGCTTTTAATGTACATCGGGATATATTGTTGAAGACTATCGAATCATCTTTTACATCCGATATTTCAAATGATGATCTTTTTATAGAACTATTAAGTTGCTCAGACAAAATAATTACCAAGAGTGTAGCAAAACTTGTATTTGACTGCTTCAGTATCACAGATGATCGAATACTGCATAACATTACCATTGTGTAAAGATGTAACATATTAATATATATCCGTGCCAATATGCAGCCAAATAAGATTATATTAGCTTATCCGTCAAGTTTCTAATGAGGTATTTTAGTATGTGTACGCAATCTATTATTTTACTGTGTATATTATGTAAGGCCAAACAAAATAATATGTGTGTTTACTGTTACCCGACCCTACCTAGCAAAAATGCACCTATCCTCCGTCTGATGACCGAAATACGGCGACCCAGTCCATTTACGTGGACGAGTCCTTACTTTTCAGGTTTAACTTTGCTAAACACCCATCGAATGCTGAAAACCCTCTGCTGTGATAGGTCAATTGCTCACAAGCTGTTGCACCTCCGCCAATCAGATATCTACTTTCATCTGACATTGCCCGATGCAGCCAGCATGATGGTAGTATCCATGCAGCGAAGATTTGTTGATTTGTTGATATTTTCCCGGTTTAATCGATGATGACAACATAAACATTTGACGGAATATTCTACCTAAATATACGGAAAACAAATTTGAGCTAATTTTTTACAATGTGCCTACCTACCCTAAAAAAATATGTCATTAAATTTTGGAGTAAATAAAAGAAAAATGCCTACCTATCTTCCCTATTTTCAAAATGCATGTAACAGTAAAACACACTTATTATTTTGTTTGGCCTAAGCTTATGTCTGTATATTATGTATGTATGTATGTATGCATGTATCTATGCATTTTAGTCCTTCTGGGGCACAATTCATCGCTGTTGTTATGTTGTAATTCAATTTCAAACACTCTGCCTCGTGAAGTGGGCCTATAATGTTTGTCTTTTGTGCACTTCCAGTTCATGAACTTCTGGTATTGTAGAAATACTATTGGTATTATAGAAATAAATGAAACAATATGCTCAACATTATGTAATGACCATGTGCATTATAGTGTGCCATTTAGAAAGGCAAAATCCTACACCATATACAGTGAGAACAGCAATAGATATGTTTTCAGTGTATTCAACCTTCAAATCTTTATTGCATAGGTATGATCTTGTAGTTGATATTATTTTCAAAATAAATGTTTCTGATATACCACTTGACAAGGTGAAACCTTCATCCGCAGGAATATGTATCAACCTACATGTAGCAATGCTGTTGTGTTTTCAGTTACTGATGAATCAATGCAAGGGCATATGAAGCACAAAATTGGATATAACCACAACATCAAAATGTAAAGGATTAAACCTTGCCTTGTAGCATATGGAACATCTCTCTGAATATATGAACTGTAACAGATAAGCACATCTATTAATGTCCAAGCCTTGGAATTATTGGATATGCATTAACAGTGACATAGTCTTGCCAATCGCCTGATAGAGATCAGGTTTGCAGTTATCAATGTAGTTATGAATTACCTCCCACCCCCTTCAGTTGTAGCTTTACCCACACAAGCTTGATTCTGTGTTGTGAATCAACTGTCAAACCTGAATTGGAGAGATAGTCATGTGACTGGGCTAGGGCTGCCTATAAATCGAAAACTGAAATCACTTGTATTGAGGAAAAATTTTGGTATTCTCTGCCCCAGGCACGGGCTTATCGACAATAACTGACTGAATGCAGACTAATAATCCTGCGCAGATGGAGTCTGAGATGGCTCAATCTCAAGTTTTACCACTGTGGATTCTCACAGAACTTCATGTAAAACAATCACTCCCGTTCTTGGCTCAGCTGAAATTACAATGTAGCTGCCGGGACCAGCAACGAACTGGCAGTTAACATGCATTAGAATTCTCGATCACGATCTGCGGGCAGTTTCAACATAAGTTTCAAATCGTATGGCAACATTGTTGCATTTTTCTTTCGGGGAGTCAGGTGTTCGGCACATGAGCTCACTCACACAGACACGTAGGCGCCAGACCAGGTGTTCAAGGATTGGCACGATGCCGCACCATTGTAGCGATCGTAGTGCAACATTGTTACAGTTTTCCCTCGAGGAGCCAGGTGTTCGGTACCTGAGCTCACAGACACGTAGGCACCAGACCAGGTGTTCACTTTTTGGCACGATGCGGCAACACTGTAGCGATCGTGGTGCAACATTGCTACATTTTTCTTTCGGGGAGCCAGGTGTTCGGCACGTGAGCTCACTCAAACAGACACGTAGGCATCAGATCAGGTGTTCACGGTTTGGCACGATGTCGCAACATTGTAGCGATCGTGGTGCAACATTGTTACATTTTTCCTTCGAGGAGCCAGGTGTTCGGCACGTGAGCTCACTCACACAGACACGTAGGCACCAGACCAGGTGTTGTTGAGTGAAATCCTAGTACCCGTCATCTGCATGGCAGAGGTCAGAACAAGTCAGGACATGCCTTGATCACGTGATCGTCATGGGAAACCACTAGCACAGAATAATGGCCACGTGACCATCCCCCTAAATTTTACCCTTGATTTTTAAGTAGGTAGTTGACTGTTAAATGAACTGGTGACGCCCCCTGACGGAAGCTCCACGGGAACCAAGAGTTACCTCCCTGGAAAACCTGGCTTTAGCCCTGTTTTATATACTACTCTCTCTCCCTGATCTGAAGACCACATCAGTCAGATCAAACTGGTTGCTTGCGTCTGTTTTTATCTTTTTTGTTGGTACATCTCCTAGGATTTGGTCATATATTGTTTGTACATGTCCCAGGGTTTGGTCATATATTTTTGGTACATCTCCTAGGTTTTGGTCATATACTGTTGGTACATCTCCTAGGTTTTGGTCATATATTGTTATTACAACTCCTATGTTTTGGTCATATATTGTCGGTACATCTCCTAGGTTTTGGTCATATATTGTTGGTACATCTCCTAGGTTTTGGTCATATATTGTTGGTACATCTCCTAGGTTTTGATCATATATTGTTGGTACATCTCTCAGGTTTTGGCCATATATTGTTATTACAACTTCTATGTTTTGGTCATATATTTTACTATCAAGACTCTCAGCCCCGTCTTTGCAAGGCTGTAACTGAGTCACACTTCTCTGGTCATATACTGATGGTACAACTGCTATGTTTTGGTCATATATTTTACTATCAAGACTCTCAGCCCCGTCTTTGCAAGGCTGTAACTGAGTCACAATTCTCTGGTCATATACTGATGGTACAACTGCTATGTTTTGGTCATATATTTTACTATCAAGACTCTCAGCGCCGTCTTTGCAAGGCTGTAACTGAGTCACAATTCTCTGGTCATATACTGATGGTACAACTGCTATGTTTTGGTCATATATTTTACTATCAAGACTCTCAGCCCCGTCTTTGCAAGGCTGTAACTGAGTCACAATTCTCTGGTCATATACTGATGGTACAACTGCTATGTTTTGGTCATATATTTTACTATCAAGACTCTCAGCGCCGTCTTTGCAAGGCTGAAACTGAGTCACACTTCTCTGGTCATATACTGATGGTACAACTGCTATGTTTTGATCATATATTTTACTATCAAGACTCTCAGCCCCGTCTTTGCAAGGCTGAAACTGAGTCACACTTCTCTGCTCAAGTGACTGTGCTTTTATTGACTTAGGTTCCATTTCGTATCATGTTAATTCCAGGGGCCGCCAAAAAGCGGGTTGGGGGGGTGCTCGACTATCCCAGGATTTTAGGCGAGGGTCCAGGGACCGCCTAGGCCCCGGAAGCTCTGCGCCCCCAGACGACAAGAGACGCGCTCAGGCTTAACATCGGACGAACAAATCGAGTCACTGTCATCGCGTAGGCATAACCTATAACCGGTAAACATTTCATGACAATTTTATTATTTATGTAGAAAAAATTGATGTGAAACTTTGACTTGACAAAGTCTTTCCAAATGAACACAGATTGGAAACCTCTAAGCATATATACACATAACATAATTACAAATAAATGTTTTCATGAAGGCGCAAATGGAACAGCTTGCCCTTTTCAAAACGTACAATTGCTAATACTGAGTCTGTCACGGGAAAATAATAACACATTTCAACGGAACAGATTTTCCTGCAAAATCACCACACCAATCTAACAGTTCCACAACTAAATAAATGCTACGCGATTTAGATCTTTACGGACCTCAAGATAACCTATTTCAATGACACAAACACTGCCTAAATAGATCATATCTGATCTTGATAAGGCTGATCTTCCTCGTGTATGCTTGAACGAAACCAAAGCCGCGATTCCACACCACTGTCGTCGATAATGACACACTACGTATTATCAGGGGTGACGTGTGCTCTGTTTCCAATGTTCTGATGTTTCCAATGTTTTTCACCAAGGCCTGTGGTTTTTTTCAAATCTGACACACTGGACACCACATATGCCCATCCGAAACTGTCAAAAGTAACAAGATTTGAACTGTTTCATTTTTTGTAAAATCCAATCATGATCGTATACCGGTAGTATTTTTTTTTTTTTTTTATCCGATTTAGATGTAATACGGCCGTATAAACACAATATGTAACTGACAGCGTGAATAGGGAAGAGTAAGTTTTCTGGGCAAACCGTAAATCCCACTCATTTCGTTCATTTAAAACGTTTCGTCTCGCCAAACCACTGATGAACAACAACTGCCTCCTAGCAATCGGTCATGCGTCGATCTATAAACGTACCTTTAACACTGACCAACTGACTGTAAAATGTAATTCCTGAATCAAGAATCGTCTGTGACACTGTTGGAACCGCGTTGGTTGTCATTGTTTGGATTTCTCAGTTGGAGAATTTCCGTACGCCTGCATCGATCAATCGTGTTTCGCAGTTCGAAAGACAATTTGTTGAATAACACATCGGCAAGGCTTTGGTGTCCTGGACAAGATCCTTTGTCAATTATATTTCGTGAGTCTTACACCAAATCGTTGCCAACACATCAAACAGTATATATGTACGCTTCAAGTTCACCATTTCTGCAATCCTCGATGTCAAATATTACGCGAGGTAATCTTCCAACCTGACTCTGTCTTTCTTCTCTATTTCTCGTTTTGTTTATCCTGACCTAGTTTGTTCCATCGAGGCGCGCGAGTTTATTGTTGGCCCAGTGCCACGTGCGCGGATTTATTCAATTAGGTCAAATGAGTCTTATCACGTCACGTACACAATCAAAGCGCGTCATAACACATAGTTCGGAATTCAAACGCCCTATTAGGTGAATAAAAACATCCTAAGAGTTCGGTATATAATAAATATATTATCAGGATACTGTGTTGTTCCCGCACTTTGTATCAGCTCTCGTTCTCGGAGTCTGGATCGCCGCATCGACCTCGATCTGCGGTCTCGGTCGATATGACGAGAACTCGAGCTGATACAAATTGCGGGAACAATTCAGTATCCTGATAATATATATATACAAGAAAACTTATTGATGCATCTGCATCAATGCCAGCGGAAACGTTTGTAGCTTATAATCTGCGTATTACAAGCCGAGTACGTGTGCAACTGGCGAATACAGGTCACGATGCACTATTATGGTTAAAAAAACGTCGATTTGTTTGTTTTCATTAAGGGTTTGACTAATGTAATTCGCGCAAGGATCCATCTGGAAAGTGTGGGGTTAGCCGAAAGTTAAATGTGCACATGAACCGCATGTCCAACTAGGATTTTGAAAATAATGTACTCTGGTTGACGTATTAGTCACTTCATCAAGCCTGATGTAAGGGTTCGCGCTGTGGCATTATATGGGACCCATCATCAAGCCACTATTTCTTTATTGATGTGTGTCATTGTAAATTAAGCCTAGATCGACTTTCTCTACACATCAATCCGATCCACGTGTTTTACTGTTTTGAGTTTTTAGTAAGTCGCAGTTCAATCTCAAACATTCTGCTGCAGACGTACAGGTGAATAACTTGATCATGTATTGACATCGATTGGTCTCTCAGCCATGATAAAATAGTACTAAAGGACATTTATTCGATCAATTCATTATAAAAGAATTATTATTAATGTGTTAACCACGAACGGGTGATACAATCCTGCCATTTTACGAGGTTCATACTTTATGTAAGAATCACGATACAATGCATACAATAGTCAAGTCTGGGGACAACAATGTGTCTAGACCTGTGCCAATAGTTCCTACATGAATTATCGACCTTTTACGATATGAAATTAGTTGGATCACTCCACGGCACGTCTGTGAAGTATGGCTCGAGAAAACACCTGTTACTCGCCCAATATCAAGATGGCCGCTCCTATGTTTACTGAATTCAGATATCCGGCGGCGCTGCGCCGCCGGAAATAAAACACGGAAGTCCGCATATTGACCTACTTTCGTGAAGGCCGCTAGAGGTCAAGGTCACTATAGTTCCGGCAAAGGTCATGTGACCATCACGCGAACGGAAGTCACCCCTGGCAATGTATTCCTCCGTGGTCATGCGGTCTGGCGGTCATGCGGTCACTTCCGCCGACACAAAGTAGTCCCATGTCAACCAAGTGACTTCCAATGTTAATGTATACGGGGAATGCCTAAAAAGAGTATGGGAATAGACGTTTTGGGACTGAGGTAGGTCCCTAGTCGACCGATTGGGTCGAGTGAGGTGTCAAAGTGAAGCGCTCCTCCAGGGCCATCCAGTCATGGTCATTCGTGGATTTGTTTTGTCTTGTTTTCACGTCTCACCACGAAAAAACACTATGGGAGTGGCCTCGAAGTTAAGCGGTGAATTTCTTTGAAAAGTACCAGGTATGTCTGTATATAGGCCTATACTGGTTATGGGGGAAAGGTCCATACAGGGAAATTCACACATGTTCATTGCGATATGGGTTGTTTGGTCTTGTTTTCCACGTTTCGCCACGAAAATCAAGATGGGAAGGATCCCGGAGCTAAGGGGTGAAATTTATTGAAAAGTACCGGGTAGGTCTGTATATAGGCCCATAGCCCCATACTGGCTATGGGGGATAGGTTCATACTGGGTGGGCGTTTTGGGGTCTAGGTGAGCCCCTAGTGGTCCCATGGTGTCGTATGAGGTCTTATTTTGAAGCTCTTGTGGAGGAGCATCCGACTGAACTAATGTGTTGTCAGCTTTCAATATTCTGCGCATGCGCAGTCTGGTCGTGCTATAGAAACCGGCATTTTGGTGTGTGCGTGGGGGTGTGTTTGACCACTATGGGTCCAAATGGGATGGCATGTTTTTTATTGCAAGTTGCGTCAATCTGCGCATGCGCAGTTGGGTGTAGTAAGTAAAGTAGGCGATTTATTGCTCAAATCTACACCTGCTATTGCTATGCCCATATCCTCCTTAGGAGTTCCAATTGCAGAATAAAAGTTATCTCCCCCTAGGGAGCTCAGTCGGGTTACACTGCGCATGTGTCTACATGAACACTTCCTCTTATTTTCTGCATCCACCCTGTGAGGACGCGAATTGTTGGAGTTCCTTTAGTCTAGATTTAGACGTAATCTAGGGTTATTTTTCTGAAGTACTTACTAGCAGATTGTTATTGGACTAATGTCTGATCAAACATTCCCTGAAAATTCTAAACGTTGCCGTTTCTAGTCGGCTTTTTTGGTGTATTTTGAATTCCCGTTCAGCCACGTGCAACCCTCGACATCACGCATGGAGCGGGGCTGTGGACATCTTTGTTGTCGGCTGGTCACCTGTTTGGAGTGTTGTACTGGGATGATGCTACCGGGCGGAGTTACGCTCAGGATTTACGTTTTACAAGGAGAACATCGTCTCAGGACCAGACGTTTTCTGTTGAGAAGTATCCTTGCTAATTTTCAAACGGTAATATAATGGCCATCAGAGGTTTCTCTGCCATTCATTTTCGTTGTTGTTGGTGTTTTGCCCTCGACTTCACGCATGTTTCTGGGCCATTCACTTGGTAGCGTACGCACTATGCTTACAGTTGAATGTGCCTACCAAATTACTCTCTCTATGTAATCAAGTGTTATCACTTTATTCGTTGATATCTTTTGATCAAGAAAGAGAGCACGAGATTTTTATTAAGAATTTGTGCATATACTTTGGAAGACAATTCTGCAAGTAAATATTGCACTTTTTAATAGATGTAATATTTACTTTTCACAGCCAAAATTTCCCGCAAGAATACTGAATTAGACCTACAATTGAAATTAAGTTGAGCATTAAATTAATTTCTTCTTACTGAGATATTATGATTAAATCTGGTGGGAGATTATTTCCCCGGGAAGACAATCAGAAATGGCTCTGGTCGGTGACATGTAGTTTTCTTCCAAGATCTTCCCTGGTCTGACGGCCGGAACAAAGATCAAGTTTGGAGTTACTCAATCATTCGCCAATGCTTGGGACAACGAAAGTCAGCCTCCAGGTGGCGGTCTACTTCAACTTTGAGAGTTACCATCGCCCGAGCCTACACCAATCGACACTTGGGTTCGGGCTTCTTCCATTCTATCGACTACTGCTGATGTTCATCCACAGCCTAGCGCTCTGCTACAACGGGCTTCGACTTCTCTTCAACGATCTTAGCCCGTCCTTCTTCTACGACTGCTTCGTCCAAAACATCTTTTTAGGCTACGTCATTTCTTTTTGTCCTTATGAATTTGATTACCATTATTAACTGTATGATCAATTGTTCTAATATTTTTGAGGACTGATAAGAATTTGACCTCAAATTTGATGGTGATTGAACATTATTTTCATGGATTTTATTGAAAAACACCAGTTATCTTCTTGTATAGAAACATTTGATTGGTCAATTCAAATTGTGAAATTAACGAGGTATTTTCTTGGCTGCGCGACTGCCTTCCAAGACCAGAACTTCTCCGTTCACCCGTCCGTTATCTTTCGTTTCGGACGCCATTACGTCGTTTCCCGATGTTCTATGCTGTTCCCGATCATCTCGTCGTCATTCCAGATCTTCATGACGCCGTTTCTCGGTCACCGCCTCGCCAGCGGGTTTCTGCTTGCGGATCTTTACCTTGATCAACGTATGACAACCATGTCCTGCACTTGATCGTCTGTTGTCGATTGCTTGGACCGGTCTTTCCCTATTGCATCTACGTCTTTTCATCGGGGCCTCGACGATGTTTCAAAGCCTGATCGTCGTTCGTCTTCTGCATCATCTGCTTCTGTTCGGGAGTCATCACCCCTGCGGACATCAATTCTGTAGACATGGATGCGTTTACGTTTACGAATAAGATGGCGGCACTGACTGCTCTCGTTCCTGTGTTGTCTGAGCCTACAGGTACTGTCTCTACTTCTACTTGTTCTTGACGCAAGCGTGTGACAGCGGTTCTGTCTTTCATTCTTCTGTCTTTTCGTCCGGACCTTCGTTGACGTGAACTCTCACTTCCTGTGCTCCGTCTCCGGAATGGGCGTTCATATTTGCTTCTTACGGGAACCTGCGTTCACGTTTTACAAACTCCACGATGTTTTTTCTCCCAGACAAATCTCCTGTACCGGACCGTGTTTTGGATCAAGTATTGAGATTTTCCAAGCCGTCCTCCCTTAGCCTCTCATCCTAGGGAGTTTATCATCTTCAGGAGATGTTTTTCTCGCCATTCAGCGTATTACGTCGTACACCGACTGGGTCTTGTCACCACAGCTCGACTCACGTTCGATCCTACCATCCGTCAGCTTGTTGGGTCGATGCTCCTGTCTCCCGATCAGCTTTCCCACACACGGGGGTTTTCTTGACACGCTGAACAAGTCTAACTGCCATGTCTTCGAGACTGGCACCTATTCTTATGCTTCTCCTTTTCTGTCTCAGCGCTAGCATTTCTGCCCTACTCCTAGGTCGAGGTCCGGTTTCAGCTAGAACCCAACTGATGCACCAGCCGTTGACTTCGAAGTTCATGTTCAATAATACAATTGAGTCTGTTTGGCCTGAGGTACTTGCTTCGGCAGTCCTTATACTTAAATTGGAACGTTACAGTGTGAGAAGATCTAGTTATTAAGAAGTGGATTCCACTCCATCTTCCAGACCCAACACAGGTTTATCTCTCGATGCGCATGATCATCGATCTGAGACGGTTCAACTAGCTTCACTTGTCACCACCTTCTCATTTCAAGATGACGTCGGTTTTTCATCGATCCGGGCCTGTGTACATCTTCGCTCACCCTCAGAAGTCAGAGTTGGTACCGGCACAGTTTCGTCCGGTAGACCGGTCGATCAAGCTTCAGACGTTGGTACTAAGTTCTTGTCATCGTTTTCACAGCCCCTTCATCTCTGGCAATATCTTCTAGGTCTTCTCTCATCACGCAGAACGTTACTCACTACGGACGTCTCCATGTTCGGCTGTTGCAGTACCATCTTCTATATCTCCAGATGTCATTCCTCAATCCTCTAGTTTCGGTTTGATGTCTCTATATCCACATCTGGTTTGGTGGCAGTCCCGTCACAATGTCAGGCGGGGAGTTCCTTTCCTATCTCCGATTCCAGATTACCATCTCTACACCGATGCTTCCGTGTCAGGCTGGGAAGTCCATCTAGACGACCTAGAGGTGTCCGCCAGATGATCGAGGTCGGATGCCAGATTTCATCTCAACCCATAGTAAAATCCATAAAAAAATGACCACCCCCATACCCCATATAGGCATTTCCCCGGTTATTGTATAATACAGGCCCCTATTGTAGGAGTAAAGTCCGTGTTCCGCTTTTTATTTATTTATTATTTTGTTATTTTTATTTCTTTATTTTCTGTGAAAACATACACCCACCCATGGCTGGATAGCCTTGGAGGAGAGCTTCACTTTGACACCTCATCCGACCCAACCAGCGGATTTGAAGTCTGGGAACTACTTCCTGTCCGCTGAAGCAGACCGCATCACCGCCAGACCGCGGAGGAATTCGAGGTCAGAGATCACCCTAGTGGCTCCACCTGTTGGAACTATAGCGGCCCTGACGGCCTCAGAGGTCAAAGGCCGTGAATGGCCGCTTCCTATACTATAACCTACAATAACGCCACCTGGCGGATGCAAGAGTTATCTCCCCCTGCAAAATATGACTTTAAATAGCCTTTATATACTACTTATAAGGTAGTGTTTTAAAAACATATTATGGGTTAGATTTTGATATGGGTTTACGATCCCACCAGCTGCCGGAGATTATCGACAGATCAGCTGTTTGTTAACACGATCTGGTGATTTTGTAGTATACACTCTTTACATGTCGAACATAAGGAAACATAATATGGGCGTAAACATATATACCTCCACATATGGGCCACCGCTGGCATCCAGTCCAAAATAGGTCTTCGGTACTATCCTGAAAAATACCGTTCAAATTGTGTATATGTTGTATCTCTACATAGTATGGTTGTTGAGTTACAAAACAAAGACACACCGGGCAGACAGTCAATATGGCTTTAAAGGTTTATATCGCATATTTTTATACTAAACTGCAGTTTTAATGAGTGTAATGCGCCACGGTCAGAGTGCATAAAGTTATTTTATGTATGTCAATGTCATAGTAAGGTCTTAGTACAGCGACGAAGGACACCCCCCTTTACGTACTCAAATCGATTTGCCCCAAAAAAACACCGGTAAAACCTACGGTCAGAGCTATTAATAGAATTCTCGGAAAAACCAGGGCCGCAAAATAGGCCTACTACTATATGGGCCAGTCTTTTCGTGCAGCAGGCATAAGGGGACGACTGTTAAACTGTTAATATTGTTGAAGACAAATGATGGAAGTTAAATGCTTAGATATGTATTTTTTCAAAGCATTTAAGAGTTGATATCCGTGATTGTTGACGAAACCACTCATCGGGACAGAAGTACATAATTTGAACTCCCTGATGTAACGTTTATTGACGCCATAAAGCAGAGCTGATTTGATAAGAAGCTGGACTATCTGCGTAAATACAGGTTAGTATTCTCCGCATTCTTTTGTTCATATGTATAAACACACGGTGTCGTAATGTAGGCAATATCCAAACTAAAAACATAATGATAATCTAATCAACTAGAACAGATAACAAGTGAACTTATTAAAAACAGCAAAGACATCCTATCATCAAACTATGTAACTCTATTCTATAGACACTATAGGACAGTGTTATAGTCCTCAGACACTGGTATGAAAGATACACTAACACAATATTTAGCTGTCTAGCAAAATTATCTCTGCCACACTCACGCGCCACACTGAAGTTCACAAAATGGCTGACGTTGACAGCAGAGCGATTGTTACCGTACGCAAACGGTTGCAAGCTGTTTTAAGTTGAACCGTTGAAAAGAATTCCTGTAAAATCGCGGGCTGTGAATATATATATGTGCCATATTGAACTGGCTATCAATTTGAATTGTAATTTAAAAGTTTGGGAATTTTAATTACTTCTGAACGATAAGGGTATATATTTAAAAGCAAATTGAATAAAATCTCTGATAAATTCATGTAACGGTTTAATTTCTTGAACTTTCGGTTATTTTGATATCCTGGGACTGGCCTGATCTGATCAACTCATGATGATCAATCTGTTAAATATCCCATAAAGAGAACATTTCTTATTCTTGGCATGTGTCAATCGTGATAAATCTCCACGAAATTAGTATGGATTTTCCTCCAAAAGGTATATTATGCGAAATTAGTTACCAAGGTCTGCACCTTCAGTTAAATTCTAAGATAATTTCTTCAGTATGAATCGGTTCTGTTTAAGTGATTATTTTGAAAAAAACTCGGCTGAGTCTCTTTCAAATTTCTGACTGTAAAATTTGACTCCTAAAATTCATATGTCTGTTTCAATAGCGATTTCTCTATCATATGGTTCACCAACAATTTAACAATTCCACAGTTTTGATCCCTAATCTCTCTGGGTAATTTTTGAAACAGTCTTATGCCTTCACCGCTCCTATACACTGAGAAATCCTTGCCAATGTGACAACTGTTTGAAGGCAGACGACACACAGATGTTTGTTTGAAGCAGATGTTCGCGAAAAAAACAGACTTCAAAATGGAATATATTACCACACAGACCTTTATATGAGATTGAGGTACACTGCGACATGTTTCACCTTTTTGTAAAAATATCTGCTGATATCTGTAGAGTCACCTCCTCTAGCATATGCATACATCTTAGATAATAAATCGACATAATTGAAGTGTACCTTTGTCCATCCTCTCTTAATAGTAACAAAGTAGCAATGAAGTAACGCTGAAAACCTGTCATAGCAAACTTTACATGTACTTGGACTGCTCAAAAACAATTTTTGTTCCTCTAATTTTTTAAAATAATAGTTTTTACTTGTAATCTTATCAGTATAGGTATTGTATAAGGGTGGTAGCTTTCTGCTGATAATATTGTAAAGTGCTTCCTGTTTCTTAACATAGGAGAATTGCGGCTTGTTCCACTGTGCCCCATGTCCCTCTGTACCACAATCTTCCCTACCTCACAGTGTAATATTTTCCGGACAAGAAATCTGGTTATGTGTGATAATTTTGAGCCCGCAAAACATATGTGATATATTTCTGGCCATGACCGTTGGCTATTTCGTGAACTTGATTATGGCACGGGAATGTAACATATACATTTACGTACCGGTACTACTATTTGATCCCATGTGGCACGCCGACAAAAAATTGAAGCTACTCTGCGATGAGTTCTACAAAATCATAAAAAAACAGTAACAAGTGTAAAAGTTGACCCATTGCCAGCCTGGTTATTATTCTTCAATAAATATTGTGTAAACAAAGACTTTGGACAGAGAGACAGACAGACGGACGAATCAATCTATCTACTACCAATATGAGGGTTGGAGTCTGTGGATGTTACCATATATTGTAGTTATAGTATATATGTATATTGTATATTGTCGGTCACACTTGTACGTTTTGGCCTACATTGGGCGTAATAAAGTTCTTACATTATACCATGTTTGGATAACAGGCCTAGCTCTATGTAATGGCGGCGAAGTATACCCTGTAATTGTTTGACAGAAACTGCCCATAGCTCTCGGTCTTCAGACTAAATGACTCCAATACTGTCAGTGCAAGGAAGCGGTTGTAATTTGATGCGTATTTAGACCTACATGTATACTGATATTACTCAACCAATGTTTTCTGTAAATGTATGGTACTAACATAAGCTTACAGGATTATTTATAGAACCCCACATTACCCTTACAGAATTGCAGCATGGGCTGCAGTGCAGCATGGGCTGCATTCATGCTGGGATCATGCTGGATTTGCAGCATATGCTGGAATCATGCTGGGTTTCCATGCTGCAGTCATGCTGGAATTACTTTGATAAAATACTAGTCATACTGCATTGCAGTATATGCTGGAACCATGCTGGGTATCCATGCTGTGACCATACTGGATTTACTCCGACAGTATTTCACCATACTGCCTCCCAGCATGTACTGCAACCATGATGCAAATGCATGCTGGTGTTATACTGGATTAACTCAGACATAATCTATCCATGCTGCAATCATGCTGGAACCACTTAGATAAAATAGTAGTCATACTGCGTTGCCAGCACGTGCTGCAACCATGCTGCTGTATGGCTGGCCTACATGCCAATGTAGCTGTCACATGATATGAATGAACTATTGCCCTGATTATTCTATACCAATCAGAAATCAGGTCAGCTCACAAGTTTAGAGCCAGAATTCAAATCAGAATAACTACTAACCAGTACTTTGAACATGGTTGCAGGAAAAACATGGCTTGTAAGATTCTAGGATGTGCCAAAGTACACAAACAAGAGCTATTTGCATTGTATTATCTTTAAATTTGTATGTATAACCATGGAAGTACATGTACTTGGAAACTTGAAGGTGAGTGCAGTTACAGTTCCCTGCATAAACTTCATATTTGTCTGGAATATATTTCCCTTTGTTTCAATGGTCCATCTTGAAGTATTTATTGATGTCTGGATATGTGAAACATGAGATCAAATACCGGTACATGGATAGGAAAATATGCCAGAAAACTAAAGTTAGCTTTACTATTTGTGCAGACAAATTCAATGGCTTCCACCACCTGTGTCCATGCAGTGGAGCTATAACATTGTACATGTATCCCATGTTTGTAGGTTATAGTTACCATGCTGGCACCATGCTGCAAATTCCCAGCATGGCTGCAGCATGCATGCCTCTGTATAGGTTATAGCTACCATACTGGAACCATGCTGTGAAATCCCAGCATGGATGCAGCATGCCCCCTGCCAGGCTTTAGCTACCATGCTGGAACCATGCTGCAGAATTCCAGCATGAATGCAGCATGCCCCTGTGCAATGGCCATACCTACCATACTTCAACCATGCTGTGAAATCTCCCAGCATGGTTGCAGCATGTCCCTTATCAGGCTTTAGTTGCCATGCTGGAACCATGCTGCAGAATTCCAGCATGAATGCAGCATGCCCCTGTGCAATGGCCATACCTACCATACTGCAACCATGCTGTGAAATCTCCCAGCATGGTTGCAGCATAATTTAAATAATTGAAACATGCTGCAAGCATGCTGCAGCCAGGTTGAGCTTAGTGGGGTATTCTCCAGCATGGCTGCAGCATGTACTGTGACCATGCTGGCACCATGCTGGTAATTCATGCTGGGAACATACTGGAACCATGCTGGAAATGCGCTGCAAATCTGTAAGGGTAACCTGTCTGTACTATTTCCGGGATTTTTGTCAGTTTCCATGGAAAATACAATCCCGGAGTATTCGGACTCCTTTTCCGGGAGCAAAATGTGAAAATCCCGGAAAATTATTGAAAAACCTGGAAAAATTTCCTCCTATTGGAATTCCGGGTTTTTTCTAAATGCGGAAATAAATTCCAGGTCAGGGAATAGATTTCCGGGTATTAGTCCGAATACTCCGGCTTTTCAAGAATTCCGGGTTTTTAGTTCTAAGAATGCTGTGGAAGCCTGGAAATCTTTTCCGTGTTATTCCAAGCATTTCGGGTAACTGTGAACCCGGAAAACTGTACACTCCAAAATAATCTGAGGTACCCGGAAAGTCAAACCATGCACAGTAAAGCACAGGCCAAGATCCTAATGCAAAAGCATTAGTTGATGACAAATGATTGATGTCACAGGATATATCTGGAATGCTGGCTACCCAGGTGATGGGTGCACTAGATACCCTCAGAGAATGCAATAGTCATTCTGTAAATTAAATATTAGTATGTAGTGAGTCATTGTTTTGATCATATGGATCAGTGTATGTTAGCCCCCATTCTAGTTTAATTTATTGGTGTCAAATTGTTAAGATAATTGTTATTAGAAACTTATTGTTTTCAAATACTAGAAATCAGTCAAATCGATAAAGTTTGAGAATACTGCCACAATATCACCAAAAATTGTCACTGCAAGAAAGGGTTGTGGCAATATTGTTGCAATATTGCCGCAATATAACTGCAACATTTACATTTTGATACAGATTTTTTTAATATGTTTTGTTCTTACATAGTATTACCACAGTATATTAAAAAAATCAAGGGCCAAGTTTTGCCTTACCTAGTATTACCATAGTACAGATTTTTTTAATATGTTAAGTTTTGTTCTTGCCATAGTATTACCAGAGTACCGGTACATGAAAAAAATCATTTTAGGGCCAAGTTTTGTCCTTACCATAGTATTACCATAGTACAGATTTTCTTAATATGTTAAGTTTTGTTCTAACCATAGTATTACCAGACCATGGAAAATCAACCAGAGTATTACCATATGATCTGGTTTGATACCATATACATTACCCTAGTATTACCAGATGGTGCCATAGTCTTACCACAGCATTACCATAGTATTACCAGAGTTTAGATTTTGGTAAGGGGTGTTTCTTTTCCGCCATTAAAGGCTTAATTTCTTATACATTAACACTGATTTTTGTTGAACACGATGGTAACCCTATTTGTTTATGTACTAGTAGTAGAAAAACCAATGAACGCCATAAAAAATAGGGAATTCAAACTGTCTGTACACAGGAAGTCAGTTGAGCAGTCAGCAATTTTAGTCCAAACAGTCAAGAAAATATTCTAAGTCCCATTGACTCAGAGTCCCGGAAGGGAAAATATTTCCGGGTTTGTCTAAGAGTTGAAGTCCAAAATGTGTGAAAATTAAGCAAAGTCCAAATATTCCGGGTGAGAATAAACCTTTCCGTGGAAATACATGCCAAACTTGGGAAAAAAATCCAGGTATTTCCAATTCTTTTCCGGGTTTTGTTTTCCGGGTTTAGGGATTTATACCTGGAATACTACTTTCCACGGAAAATGTACCCGGAATTAAGCTGGTTTCCATGGAATACAGACAGAATTCCGTGGAAAAATGCTTGTTCCATGGAAATTGAACAGAGTGCACTCGAAAATTGTACAGACAGGAAGTAGATACCCATCATCGAATTTATATTTGCCTATCTTAGGAATAAATGTACAATTTATTGCACGCTGAGACTGGATAGTAGAACAATTTAATGCTGAAGATTTCCGTGACATTCAGTACATAGCTGTTGTCCAAATTACGTTTTCCTGTGATGCAAGTGTTTGAAAAATACGACCGGAGATCCGACACTCATCGTCCAAATTGTTTCTATCATTGTCATATGTATTTATGACAGATAATATGTGAAGTTAGTGTGTGTGAGTTAGAGCTTTAACGTCGCGTTCAGCAGTATCTCGGTCATATAGCGACGATATAACTAACTACGATATGATTAGCTGGACATTAACTCTCCATGTACAGCCATCATGCGAAGGAAATTAATCTTCCCCTAGTGGCAACATACATGTTATAAAACTCATGCTGAAAAACAAAACTCATGAAGGTAACGGAGAATGCATATTCTTGCTGAAGCTGTTTGTAGATCTCAGCATCAGATCCTACATTCAATAGTTGGTCATCGTCCAAATTCTGTTTTCCATTGTTATATGTATATTTTTGATAGCCAGCATGAAGTTGATAGAGAAGAAACAATAATGCATATGGAGGTTATAGGCAGAATTTACCTGATAACCAAATCTAAGCGTCAGATTCTGCATTCAATAGTTGTCTATCGTTTAAATTGTGTTTTCCATTGTTTAAGATATATCTACGATAGTAGTATAGTCTACGGATTTAACCGCACATTTTGCCGGGGGAGGTAACTCTTGGTGGCGGTAGGTGGCGTTGTGGTTATGGATTGCATCAGCATTGGCTGGGTGCCAAGTTTTATATAGTTCTTTGCTACCTCCAACACAGTAGAGTTCCAATGGGGAGGTAACTCTTGATGCCGGTGACAATGTTTTGGCATATTCATGGTTATCTCCCCTGATTCGAACATTTGCATTTTAAATCTATACGGAAAAATGTCTGTATGGGGTATGGATGGTCCGATGGTGTCGAGAGAGGTATCGATGTGAAGCATTCGTGAAGGGGCATCTGATAGACTGGGTGTGGGGTTGGAATATCATTATTCTGCGCATGCGCGGTGGGCAAAGGGTAGGAAAATAGACGTTTTGGGACCGACGTGGGCCACTATTGGGCCTTTGGAGTCGTATGAGGTATCAAAGTGAAGCAATCGTGAACGCGCATCTACCGGGATGGGTGTGGGGTTGGAATATCGTCATTCTGCGCATGCGCAGTAGACAAAGTGTATGGAGATAGACGTTTTGGGATCTAGGTAAGCCCCTAGTCGGCCGATTGGGTCAAGGGAGGTATCATCGTGAAGCATATGTGAGGGGGCATCCGCCTGGACTAGTATCTCGGCCGTTGTCAACATTCTGCACATTCTGTACTGATGACGTCACAGATGCTGTGGACATCCCTCAAATGGAGTCTACACCCCGAGAATTGCAAGATGACACTTCTCACGACACATTCGAACCAAGGATGGTCCATCTCTACACCAAATACCTTCTTTCACAGCCCCAAAATGCCCACTTTGGCTACAACTCCTACTGATGACTTCACCATTGACATCACAGATGACGTGAACATCCCTCAAATCGTGGTCTGCACCCCGAGAACTACAAGATGACACCCCACAGAGCGCATTTGGACCAATAGTCGTCCATCTCTACACCAAAATAGGCGGGACCCATACAAGGTCCAGTTTTCGACACCACCCGTACAGATTTGCAGCGCATTTCCAGCATGGTTCCAGTATGTTCCCAGCATGAATTATCAGCATGGTGCCAGCATGGTCACAGTACATGCTGCAGCCATGCTGGAGAATACCCCACTAAGCTCAACCTGGCTGCAGCATGCTTGCAGCATGTTTCAATTATTTAAATTATGCTGCAACCATGCTGGGAGATTTCACAGCATGGTTGCAGTATGGAAGGTATGGCCATTGCACAGGGGCATGCTGCATTCATGCTGGAATTCTGCAGCATGGTTCCAGCATGGTAGCTAAAGCCTGGCAGGGGGCATGCTGCATCCATGCTGGGATTTCACAGCATGGTTCCAGTATGGTAGCTTCATCCTCTTCTGTGGCATTCATACTGCAACGATGCTGGAATTGTCTTACAGCATGATTCCAGCATGGTAGCTAGAGCCTATATACGGGGGCATGCTGCAACCATGCTGGGATTTTGTAGCATGGTTGCAGCATGGTAGGCATGACCATTGTACAGGGGCATGCTGCAACCATGCTGGAATTCTGCAGCATGGTTCCAGCATGGTAGCTAAAGCCTGGCAGGGGCATGCTGCATCCATGCTGGGATTTCATGGTTCCAGTATGGTAGCTATAACCTATACAGTGGCATGCATGCTGCAGCCATGCTGGGATTTTGCAGCATGGTGCCAGCATGGTAACTATAACCTACAAACATGGGATACATGTACAATGTTATAGCCCCACTGCACAGGTGGTGGAAGCCATTGAATTTTTCTTCACAAATAGTAAAGCTAACTTTAATTTTCTGGCACATTTTGTAAATATGTTGGGTTGTAATATATTTTTTCCTATCCATGTACTTGATCTCATGTTTCACATATCCAGACATCAATAAATACTTCAAGATGGACCATTGAAACAAAGGGATATATATTCTAGACAAATATGAAGTTTATGTATATGCAGGGAACTGTAACTACATTCACCTTCAAGTTTCCAAGTACATGTAATTCCATGGTTATACATAAGAATTTACAGATAATACAATGCAAATAGCTCTTGTCTGTGTACTTTGGCACATCCTAGAATCTTACAAGCCATGTTTTTCCTGCAACCATGTTCAAAGTACTGGTTAGTAGTTATTCTGATTTGAATTCTGGCTCTAAACTTGTGAGCTGACCTGATTTTTGATTGGTACAGAATAACCAGGGCAATAGTTCATTCATATCATGTGACAGCTACATGCACATGTAGGTCAGCCATACAGCAGCATGGTTGCAGCATATGCAGGCAACGCAGTATGACTATTATTTTATCTAAGTGGTTCCAGCATGATTGCAGCATGGATAGATTATGTCTGAGTTAATCCAGTATAACACCAGCATGCATTTGCATCATGGTTGCAGTACATGCTGGGAGGCAGTATGGTGAAATACTGTCGGAGTAAATCCAGTATGGTCACAGCATGGATACCCAGCATGGTTCCAGCATATACTGCAATGCAGTATGACTAGTATTTTATCAAAGTTATTCCAGCATGACTGCAGCATGGAAACCCAGCATGATTCCAGCATATGCTGCAAATCCAGCATGAATGCAGTCCATGCTGCACTGCAGCCCATGCTGCAATTCCGTAAGGGCAGATGACCAAATTCCGACAAAATGGTCAGTTTTCGACACCGGACGTGCCGCCATCTTGAACCAGAAGGCAGACGCCGCCATCTTGGATAATGCACTGGGTCAAAATACTCGCTTCTGATTGACTGAGGGCAGCGCCCAACGCATCCGAAAGTGAGCGCCCCACAAATGAGAGGCAATTTCTACTTTTCATACGAGAGCTTCACACTGATACCCCTCACGGTCCATTTGACCCGGGGATGGTCAACCACTCAACAAACCTCCACGAATCCCCCAAATGCCTGCTTTCTATACGACGACCAGACTGCGCAAGCACAAAATGATGAAAACCGACGACACATTAGTCCAGTCGGATCCCACTCACTCACTCACTCACTCACTCACTCACTAATCAGTGCGTCTATGCGTTAAGACGGGCGTTGTCACGCCTCACTCACTCACTCACTCACTCACTCACT
This sequence comes from Hanleya hanleyi, assembly GCA_036873755.1. Lineage (NCBI taxonomy): Eukaryota > Metazoa > Mollusca > Polyplacophora > Lepidopleurida > Hanleyidae > Hanleya > Hanleya hanleyi. Next base: position 82,442 of record JAVTVY010022038.1, read on the forward strand.
CACTCACTCACACTCACACTCACACTCACTCACACGCGCGCATACACTCACACCCACTGCCGATGTCAACGCCCGGTGGTGGTGGTAGCTGCCGTGGGGTGGAGCTCTTGCAGCTCCAGAACCTTTGAGCTCGAAGCTCCGGGGCTCTTTGAACTCGGCGCTCCGGAGTTCTTGGAGCTCCGGAGCTCATGGAACTCGGAGCTCCGGAGCTCTTGGAACTCGAAGCTCCGGAGCTCCGGAGCTCTTGGAACTCGGAGCTACAAGAGATTGGGATAGGGTTTCCCCTATTTTAGGGGTAAAGTCCGTGTTCCGCTTTTTATATTTTCGAACAAAATCCTAATTTTACATGCACCCACCCATGACTGGATGCCCCTTCACGAATGCTTCACTTTGATACCTCACTCAACCCAATCGGACCAATAGTGGCCCACCTAGCCCCGAAAATGTCTATTTCCATACCCTTTTCCCCAATTTCCCTGTCTGCGCATGCGCAGAATGTTGACAACGGCCGAGACGCTAGTCCAAGCGGATGCTCCCTCACAAAGGCTTCACAAGGATACCTCACTCGACCCAATCGGCCAACTTTGGGCCCACCTCGACCCCAAAACGTCTATTTCCATACGCTTGGTCTACTGCGCATACGCAGAATGACGATATGCCAACCGCAGACCCACCCTATCGGATGGCCCTTCACGAATGCTTCACTTTGATACCTCACTCAACTCCATCGGACCATTAGTGGCTGCCCTAGATCCCAAAACACCTATTTGCATACCCTTTTCCCACAATTCCCTGTCTGCGACTGTTGACAACGCCCAAGCCACTAGTCCAGGTGGATGCTCCTTTACGAATGCTTCACATTGATACCTCATACGACTCCATAGGACCCATAGGGGTCCATCTCGACCCCAAAACGTCTATTTCCATACCCTTTTCTCTCAATTTCCTGTCTGCGCATGCGCAGAATGTTGACAACGGCCGAGATACTAGTTCAGGCGGATGCCCCCTCACATATGCTTCACAATGATACCTCACTTGACCCAATCGGCCCACTAGGGGCTTACATTTGATTGGCGTAGACAGGTTCAGTATCGTTATTACTGTGGAAAGACCTCAGCAGACACTAGGACCACACCCACATTTGATGGGCGTAGACAGGTTCATTGTCGTTATCACTGTAGAAAGAATTCAGTGGACACTGAAACCACACCCATATTTCATTGGTGTAGACAGGTTCAGTGTCATTACTGTGGAAAGACCTCAGCAGACACTGGAACCAGACCCATATTTCATTGGCGAAGACAGGGTGCACCGGAGATTGGGGAGGGTTCAATGTTGTAACTGAATGCCGGACGTGACGTTAGTGTTTAGGTCTAATTAATGCTGTCTAAAAAATGACCCCACATCCATCCCCGGTCGAACCCTTCCACCTATCTCTGCACACACATAATCCAACCATTGTCATATTCAACAAAAGATAAGCAAAAAATTATCTATGTCCAACCCCGTATATGTCCTGATCGTTATTAGATAGTTCACTGAGCGACCTTATATCGGAACAATCTGAAGGCCTTAGCAGGCCATTCGCAGTACGAACAACATCGGAAGGTCTCCGATAGGAAAACAGGGCTTTTAACGCCAGTTGTGTTTAGACGTAGGATAATATATTTTTTTCTCGGTGGCTTGATCGGTTGAAGTTTGTCAGAACAAGTTGGATAGTGGATATATTGGATACTTTCCCAACCGAAAAATGAGGGCTGTAATTTACATTTTTCGATATTTCAGATTAACATGGCAGACAGTAATCTAGATGTACATTCAGAGAAGGAGGGAGATTCCGAACACCCGGGAATGCCCCCTGAGGTCAGTAGTATACAGCAAGCATTAACTAGCTCATTGGCCTGGCGTAAGAATCTGGCGTCGAGATCAAGTGAATTATAGTACCGGCAAAAACCGACAAAAGAGTGCGCCGTCTCAAAAAGGATGCCGTCTCATTTGAAGGTCTTGTGGAGGTCACGTGCTGGTCAAGTGCATAGGGCATGTATTCCTCCGCAGTGGTGTGGTCTGGCGGTGATGTGGTCTGCCTCCGCGGACAGAAAGTAGTCCCACGGGGAAAAATGCATGCAATGCATGTATGGATCCTGGGATGTACATGTTTAGACATGTACTGACCTTCAACATCCGGATGACGTCACTTCCGGTCTTCGTGAATCGGACGTGACCTGGGTATGACTGTATGGAATGTATGTACTGAATTGTATCTTGGTTTTTACCCCTCGGCCATTTTTGCATCGGGGTATTGTCGTCGCCATGTACGTCCGTCCGTCCGTTAACGTATTTTAGGCAAAACCGCTTAAGACACAACCACCAAATTTTCAACACTTATTTATCTAGTGCTGAGTCAGACGCCTATCGAAAGTTGGTGCCCTCGGCCCATATTTTACAGAGTTATGCCCCTTTACAGATATATTAATTTCTATTTCTGTCCTATATGCCTGAATGTAACCAACTATATCTGCAGACCTGTTGTTGTAAAAAAAGGCAACAAAGGATTATTCGGCTCGGTTTATGGAGTTATGCCCCTTTTGGATGTAATAATCTCCGATTTTGTTATCTGTAGCTGAATGCATGTACAAGTTATATCTGCAGATCCGTGTTCGGTACAGCTTATTCGTCTCGGTTCTTATTTTACAGAGTACTAAGTCATACGCCTATCAAAAGTGGCTCCCCTCGGTCCATATTTTACAGAGTTATGCCCATTTACAGATATATTAATTTCTATTTCTGTCATCTATGCCTGAATATAATCAACTGTATCTTCAGAACTGTGTTCCGTATAGCTACTATATTTTAGAAAACTATTTATATTGTTGTATTCTGCATAGTGAGGTGGCTTAGTGGAATTATATTTACCTAAGTGACAAAAGCGTGATTTTTTTCACCAAAGGATCCCCTAGGATCACTCCTTTGAAAAATCTGTGGCTGCAAAAAAAATTCACAAGTGTGACGTCACAGTGACGTGTTTTTGACGTTTATACTTTAAATGTATGCTAAAATACATAATATCGTCAACGTAAGGTTCCTGAACTAAACCACCACGACTTTTCCAACTGTAACAAGCTGTGTACTTAGCAAATGTAAATAAGAGTTCAAAATAGTAACATTCTTCAGACTGTGTTGTGAAAAAGAGGAAACGAGTAGTATAGAAAGCAGCACTTTTGGGGGTGCGTGGGGTTTGTTTAAGGGACCATCCGTGGTCCGAATGCGTTGTGGGAGGTGTCAAAGTGAAGCTCTCGTGGTGTAGACCACGACTTGAGGGATGTCCATGTCATATGTAACGTCATTGCTGACGCCATCAGTAAGAGTAGTACAAAAGTGGGCATTTTGGGGGTGTGAAGGAAGGTGTTTTGGGTAGAGATGAACCATGCGTGGTCCGAATACGTCGTGTGAGGTGCCAAAGTGAAGCTCTCGTGATGTAGACCACGACTTGGGGATGTCCATGTCATCTGTGATGTCATTGGTGACATCATCCATAGGAGTAGTACACAAAGTGGGCATTTTGGCGGTGCGAGGGAAAGTGTTTGGAGTAGAAAAGCCCGGCAACGCCAAGCTCAACGCTTCAACGCCCTAGTGAAATAGATCAGAAGCTCTGATTTCCTAGATATTCCATGGAATTGTCACTAATTCGTGACGCCCGTCAACGCCCGCTGTTACGTCTTAACGCCCTATATGTACGCCTTAACGCCCGTCTCAACGCTTTAGCGCCTTATCTTGACACCAATCGGCGAGCTGGGGAAGTAACTAATCATTGCAGGGCATTCGCGCCGTACACACCACGACATATAAAAGCATGTAACAAAATGTAGTACTATATCTGACCCATTATGCCCATCATAATCAACATTGGCCAGGATGGCCGAGCGGTCTAAGGTGCCAGTCTCAATTACAAGCGTCTAGTCCGTCATTCATAATCCAGCCGTCGTCCATTAGAGAATATCCGCGTCCATAATCCAAAGACCTATTCCATTTCCATATAACAGTATTAGCACCAAATTCAAAAAGACAAAGTATACATAAACATAGGCTTGTTTCCTGCAAGAGAGAAGCGGTCAACAGTTTTCAATGATGCCGGCAAGACATCATGATGTTCCAAAATATATCAAATCCGTATCGCTGATCAGTATTCTTAATCCATAATATTCGTTGTAAAGTCGTCATCTAAAGAATGATGTATCTCAGTCACGCTTTGATTGTGACTGTTCATATGAGTACCATGAGGATCTTGAAGTACATGGGCTCATACGGCCCCTAGCCCCGGGTTAAGCGGAATTAGACACATGTTACGAAACGTAGCCCCATAGATCTTGCGCGCTACGTTCGTATTTTGCTATCAGCATGCGATATGTATCGCCAAATTTGAGAAACTTTGAGTGGAGGCGCTTGGAGGAATAGCCCTGTTTTATAAGTTTCTGCAACAATGTGTTGTGACGTTGATTGAAATCGTCACAATTAACACAGGATCTAGCAAATGCTACTAGGCGAGATATGTATACGCCATATGCAGGTCCACTGGAATATTACTATCCAGAAAGGGATAGTTTACGATGTCGAAATTGTAATCATCTCTTTTGTCATAAAGTCGACGAGAGAGAATGCCCGCTTCATTTTTATAGAGATAGAGATCTAAATAAGATGTGCCTGTAGGGCTATCTGTAGTTTCCTTCAAATCCAGTGAAGGTGGATATATATCCTTCACTGCGTCATTTATATAGCGATTATCCACAGCGAGAAGATCGTCTATATAGCGTTTGGTGAATGAGAAGGAACGGGCTTTGAATGGATCGGTTTTTGAAAGCGCCTGCATATAGTCATATTCATAAGAGAACAGATACAGGTCAGCCAACAGGGGTGCACAATTAGTACCCATTGGAATACCTATATGCTGCTGATATATTGTGTTGCCAAATTTCACATAGATATTTTTAATGAGAAATTCAAGCAACTCTATAAACAAAGAAACATCCCATGAATGATATCTCTTGTATGTAGTCGAGCTAAAGAATGCTTTATGGCTTCCGACATTAATATATCTACGATCAGTTTTCTTGAACACAGATACTATTAATGAACTTAGACGGTCAATAAGGTCCTGATGAGGGATTGTAGTATAGAGAGTCGAGAAATCCCATGTGGATACATGTCTGTACGGTATGTGACCTTTAGCATCAAGTTCTTCCGTAAGACATTTTGAGTTTTTCAATATCCACATACATTCAACGCCAGAGTTCTTGAAAATAGTGGCGCAATACCTTTCCCAAAATGCTTTTACCTCCTGAAGGGCCCTCGTCAATAGGGTTGAAAGAAGCTTGGTGGTGCAGCTTCTAGAACCAGCTATGAATCTAGCTTTGTATGGTGATTTATGCATTTTGGGAGTCCAGTATATTTTGGTATGTCGCTATGATTGGTTGAAGACAAATACCTCTTTCGCTGAGAAACTTTTTGTGATTGTTAAATAAATCTTCCAGAGTAAATGCAGTTTGGGAGTAAGTAGACGTATTTGATGAAGATATGTCTACACTCAATTCTTTAACCAGCACCTGGTAATAGTAATATTTACATATGAATATTATATTATTCGGAGCTTTGTCTGCTGGGACTATGACGAATTTACTCTGGAGATTTGCTAGAACTTCTTGCGAATTGAAGTTTCTCAGTACTTGTTTTGCTTGGGGAAGAGTACTTCTGTCAATATGGCGGATTGTTTCAACGACCTTGCTCTTGGTGAGGTCCAGCCAATCAGCGAGTACCGTAGGTTCAACTTTTTCTCGCTTAGACCAATCAATAACGTACTGTTCCAATGCAGACAGGACTATCTTCTGGTCGGCCTGCAGATTTATTCTTCTTGGCTCTCTATATTTAGGTCCTTTCATCAGGAGTAATTTCAGATCCTTATCATTCACCACATCAAGGTCACCAGTCACAATATGTTTGCATGGTGTATAGATAAAGTTCGACGATTCACAATCACAACTATAGCCTCCTGACGTGTATAAGTTCCAGTCAAACTCCTGTACAGCATTGGAGTAATTGAATATTTTGGTGGCTATAGATTTAGTGTACTTATATGAAATGCAAGGAGGTTCTGTGTGAACTTGAAATAGTTTGGTACAGCGTTGCGTACCTCTGGATCATTCAGGATTCGAGGTAAATTAATGATGTCCAGTCCTTTATCTAAGTAGTTCAGTTTCAAGAAAAGCCGATCTTGAGATGTTTCGATTATGTTCACTGGACGATACAACTGAAAATACGCCATATCTTGACATACTTTACTGATTTTTGATGGTATTATATTTCCTGAAGACGCAGATTGCTGTATATCTCTGGCTATTTGATTTAAAGCTCTCAGAGGTAACGCATACAGAACTGTACGTAAGCTATGTATACTATTGGGTGCGTTAGTTAAACCCACTAAGTAATTTAAAGTGATATGATCGTGAATCTTCGAACTATTAAACTTTCGCCAACCATGGCTGCGTTGTCTCCGTTGATGGGGTTTAAATAGTTGGGTAATGTTGGATATATTTGAACGGCGGTTTGTAATATTGCCGAACCCACTGACATTATCATTTAAACCAAACGGAAACACTGACCCAAGTTCTAGCATCCAGAATAATTCCCGCTCGGATTTTTCTCTCAAATCCAAAGGGGGAATCCTTAGTAGATGGATAGACGACGTCTATGATCTGAATACTAAAGTTATCCCAGCCATGGTCGGGTCCAGAAAAATGTCTACCTATAAGCAATTGCTTTTTCCTAACGGATTTTCTGTGACCGTTCACCCCAAGATGGAGTCTTTGGGTGGTCTTGCTAACATACTGTTGACCACACTTCTTACAGGAAACTAAATAAATACAGTTTGTAGTAGAATAACTAAGATCAACATACGAGTTAACAGAATATGAGTTATCAGTTAACGCGAACTAAATGAAGCTGAAGTATTAAAGAGTGACACGGAGACATCCACGGTGTCCAAGCACTTAGAAATTTTAGAAATTATTACATGTAGAATTCGGTTAAACAATCATCAAGCGCAATATTGCAAGGTTTGATGTCGTGGCCTTGCTTTGCTGTCAGAAATATATCTGTCATTTGGATTGAAAAAGGTCTTAGTGCATTTCGAACTATTAGAGACTCGGCCGAGAAACCTGCACTAAGGTTCCTCGCCAATCTGTCTTCACATATTTTCTTAGTTGTGCTCATTATGTTTGTTGGGTGTGCAGGGGCCCGGCCTCGGGGACAACTTGTCCACCAGCAGAATCCAGGCATACACAGGTTAAAATTACAAGCGTCTAGTCCGTCATTCATAATCCAGCCGTCGTCCATTAGAGTATATCCGCGTCCATAATCCAAAGACCTATTCCATATTCCATATAACAGTATTAGCACCAAATTCAAAAAGACAATCATAGTATACATAAACATGTTGTTCCCTGCAAGAGAGAAGCGGTCAACAGTTTTCAATGATGCCGGCAAGACATCATGATGTTCCAAAAATATCAAATCCGTATCGCTGATCAGTATTCTTTATCCATAATATTCGTTGTAAAGTCGTCATCTAAAGAATGATGTATCTCAGTCACGCTTTGATTGTGACTGTTCATAGGAGTACCATGAGGATCTTGAAGTACATGGGTTCATACGGCCCCTAGCCCCGGGTTAAGCGGAATTAGACACAAGTTACGAAACGTAACGCCATAGATCTTGCACTACGTTCGTATTTTGCTATCAGCATGCGATATGTATCGCCAAATTTGGAGAAACTTTGAGTGAGGCAGCTTGGTGGAATAGCCCTGTTTTATAAGTTTCTGCAACAATGTTTTGTGACGTTGATTAAAATCATCACATTTAACACAGGATCTAGCAAATGCTACTATGCGAGATATGTATACGCCATATGCAGGTCCCACTGGAATATTACTATCCAGAAAGGGATAGTTTACGATGTCGAAATTGTAATCATCTCTTTTGTCATAAAGTCGACGAGAGAGAATGCCCGCTTCATTTTTATAGAGGTAGAGATCTAAATAAGATGTGCCTGTAGGGCTGGTCTGTAGTTTCCTTCAAATCCAGTGAAGGTGATATATATCCTTCACTGCGTCATTTATAGCGATTATCCACAGCGAGAAGATCGTCTATATAGCGTTTAGTGAATGAGAAGGAACGGGCTTTGAATGGATCGGTTTTTGAAAGCGCCTGCATATAGTCATATTCATAAGAGAACAGATACAGGTCAGCCAACAGGGGTGCACAATTAGTACCCATTGGAATACCTATATGCTGCTGATATATTGTGTTGCCAAATTTCACATAGATATTTTTAATGAGAAATTCTAAAGTTGTCTTCTAAATTGTCTTCTAAAGTTCTCCAGGGTATGGGTATACTGGTCTGCACATGCGGGCGTGGGTTCGAATCGCAGTCCTGACTGACACCCCTTTTTACTGGTCAAACGGGGTCATAGGAATGAGAATATTGTTGTTATTGCTGAGTTAGTGCAGTCTGTCAATTTCGAGCAAATAAATGTCTAGGGAAGTAATCCAGTTTAGTAGTACAGAAAGCAGAAACTATCAGGGTTAATTTTTGGGGTAATTTTCTGGAAAACCCCTGTTCTATTCATAGATGTCTTGGGAGT
>JAVTVY010022040.1:0-87533 GCA_036873755.1 Hanleya hanleyi
GGCCGCACATGTTCGTTTTTATGCACCTCTCCGTTCCCCGACTGACAGATGCAATGTTATAGATTAGTTTCGTTGTAGAATACGGCCTGATTCTGTCAGATATTCTACCATGCCGGGCTGCTATTCATTTGGTTGTCACAAGGTGCCAGGTAATCCCGACACGTCGCACTATCATCCTCGTTCATATTTGTAACCTGCAGTCTCGAATACTGCACCACTGCCAATTGACCTTTTACCTCCAGAGGCGGAAGAACTAGTGTACGGTGACGTCACGATTCTTCAAACATGGAGGCCTCTATGTTGTTCCAGTGTAGCGAAGTTAAAACTGCTTTTAAAAAAATGTAAAAAAATATCTGATACACGATTTGGATTCTATGAGGAAAAAGCTTTTAACTGGCCACGGACGTTCACCAGATTTTACGTTCCCTTTAAAGAGAACATGCCATAAGATTCTTCCTTGTAGATTTGCAACTGCATATGTTTGTTAATATGAATAGGCAAAGCCTAGAAGCGAGCGGAGAAATACTTCTTCCTCTCGTTTCTGGCTTTGCCTAATCATATCAAGTTTTCCATTAAATTAACACAATTACAGGGACTTGCACTTGTAGTACTCATTCGCATAATTTCTTGTTTCACACAGAGCTAATATTTGAAACGGATGAAATCTAAAGTACCTTTGTACTTTTTAGGGTTCCATTGATTTGATCTGCCCATATCCATCACAGAAACAGATATGGGCAGATAGAGTTCACGTTTTGTATAGTATTTTACATTGAACACATATTTCATGCACATGCTTACATCAAAACCGATGGCTTGTTTGAAAGTCAGTTCCTGTAGAACTTTACAGCATTGAAATCCATGTGGTATTGTTGTCTAGAATTTGTCGACATAGCCTGGATCATAAATATGACATAATTTATATCCTATCTATGCTCCCCAATCGTATATGTCACTATGTAGGCGACATATCCAAATTGGGGAGCAGATAGGATTTAATTTTAATTAGATTGGATCAAGTATTTAATTGTCCAAATTCTATCTGGTCCTATGATTTCCTGTCACTGTTCCAGGTGGCTATGATGTTATATTCTGTCATAAGGCAGCTTTATTTTAAAGTCCTATTAATAAGAATAATCCTGTTCATTTAATTATCGGACATAAAATCTATGTCATATACATATTGTCACAATTAGTCTTATTACTGAAGGAATTCTGTTCAATTCTAATGTGATTGTACACACAATATATAAAACCTTGGTGAAGTAGGTTCCACTTAACCAAACTAAATGTCCTTGTAATAGACATGTTCAAAAGTTGAGACTGAAGTGAATATATCTTGATTAATAGACAGATCTGAATACAAAGACGAAACTACTACTATTTATCTGCCAAATGGAAACAATATTTACAAACATTTACAGCCAATAGATTTACCAGATATGTTAAAATAGTTCAATGTGCAACTGTAAAACCAATTGACTAAATCATTTCATATTGTAGCTGTTCTCAACATTGAGATATTGTTCTTTCTACATTTTTAATCAATTTAAGGAATTGATAGAATGATTATAATTACATACTTTAATGAATAATTTTGAATGCTAAAATATTAATGGAAGAGAGCTATTATACTATAATGGACAGAAACAACCTTGTAATGGCTATGATTATAATCTATAAAAATATAGATAAACAAGACATGAAAACCATAATTAACCATATTGGTTATTGATATTTAAAATTCATTTGTGTCTATAATGGGGAACGCTTCTCTCTTGCAGGAAACAAGCCTATTTTTATGTATACAATGATTGTCTTTTTGAATTTGGTGCTAATTACAAGCGTCTAGTCCGTCATTCATAATCCAGCCGTCGTCCATTAGAGAATATCCGCGTCCATAATCCAAAGACCTATTCCATTTCCATATAACAGTATTAGCACCAAATTCAAAAAGACAATCATAGTATACATAAACATAGGCTTGTTTCCTGCAAGAGAGAAGCGGTCAACAGTTTTCAATGATGCCGGCAAGACATCATGATGTTCCAAAAATATCAAATCCGTATCGCTGATCAGTATTCTTAATCCATAATATTCGTTATAAGTCGTCATCTAAAAATGATGTATCTCAGTCACGCTTTGATTGTGACTGTTCATATGAGTACCATGAGGATCTTGAAGCACATGGGTTCATACGGCCCCTAGCCCCGGGTTAAGCGGAATTAGACACAAGTTACGAAACGTAGCGCCATAGATCTTGCACGCTACGTTCGTATTTTGCTATCAGCATGCGATATGTATCGCCAAATTTGAGAAACTTTGAGTGGAGGCGCTTGGTGGAATAGCCCTGTTTTATAAGTTTCTGCAACAATGTTTTGTGACGTTGATTAAAATCATCACATTTAACACAGGATCTAGCAAATGCTACTAAGCGAGATATGTATACGCCATATGCAGGTCCCACTGGAATATTACTATCCAGAAAGGGATAGTTTACGATGTCGAAATTGTAATCATCTCTTTTGTCATAAAGTCGACGAGAGAGAATGCCCGCTTCATTTTTATAGAGATAGAGATCTAAATAAGATGTGCCTGTAGGGCTATCTGTAGTTTCCTTCAAATCCAGTGAAGGTGGATATATATCCTTCACTGCGTCATTTATATAGCGATTATCCACAGCGAGAAGATCGTCTATATAGCGTTTGGTGAATGAGAAGGAACGGGCTTTGAATGGATCGGTTTTTGAAAGCGCCTGCATATAGTCATATTCATAAGAGAACAGATACAGGTCAGCCAACAGGGGTGCACAATTAGTACCCATTGGAATACCTATATGCTGCTGATATATTGTGTTGCCAAATTTCACATAGATATTTTTAATGAGAAATTCAAGCAACTCTATAAACAAAGAAACATCCCATGAATGATATCTCTTGTATGTAGTCGAGCTAAAGAATGCTTTATGGCTTCCGACATTAATATATCTACGATCAGTTTTCATGAACACAGATACTATTAATGAACTTATACGGTCAATAAGGTCCTCATGAGGGATTGTAGTATAGAGAGTCGAGAAATCCCATGTGGATACATGTCTGTACGGTATATGGAATATGGAATAGGTCTTTGGATTATGGACGCGGATATTCTCTAATGGACGACGGCTGGATTATGAATGACGGACTAGACGCTTGTAATTGGGGGGGGGTAATATGACCGAAAAATCGTCTAAAAATATGTTTTGAAAATGACGTCACTGTGACGTCATCATGGTGGCCATCTTGTTTTTTTCTTTGTTTTCTTTTCACATTTTCTAGTAGAGCTTGACCCACAGATATAGTGTGGTAATTTTCAGCACTCTAGCCTTAGGGATAGCAAATATATATAACGGGGGGGATTTCATTAAAAAAACTGAAATTCCAATTCGAAATTGAAATTAAATGGGTTTCGAACTCAGTTGTATTAATTCAAATTCGAATTTTAAACTTAAATCGCAAAATCCCAATTTTCAAATGCTGGGTGTACAGTTATCTCCACTTGACATGACATTTGCTACTGGACGTCACTGGTGGCTGAATGCGTGCCTGGGCGGTTATCTCTTTTCTACTGAACATGAGTGCACGTGAGTTGTACGCTACTGGACTTGACTGGGCGTATGCCTGGACGGTAAACAGTAGGACCCTCACGCGGACGTTGGCGAGATCAACGTTCTTGGCAATGTTGAATGGCTTGATTTTACAACCACGACTACGTCGTAAATGTTTATTTTCTAACAAATGCCTTGTCATATTTACACGATACTTCAAATCTAAAAAACGCAATAAATAAGCTTTCCATAGATATGAATTTTATGCAGGTTTTGCCTCCCATAGAACTAAATTTGACGAAAGATGTACACCGTTTTCAGTGCCGCTTTCACACTGCGAAACGTTTTTGATCGACCTCTTGGTCACGTGGTCTGCGTTTTGCATCGGACATCTTCGACAAGGACGAAAGCCACACAACGAATCATTTTGAGTATGCAGTTACTTTCATATGTGTAAAATTATTCATAAATTGAAATCCTTTCGAAAAATGACATGCCAGCTAGGCTATATGTTTTCTTTTAAGTCTTCATCACGGGTAATTTGTCCCGGCATGCAATTTCTCCATGGATGCCGGAAACGGAAATCACCGTTTTTTCGTTCAAGGGATATCGGTTGTTGTTGTTATTTTGCTTTGTTTTCATTAAATTTTGCTATGTTTTGTTTCATATATGCACGTCTACGCAATACCTATAGAGCTTGCTTTGCAAGCGGCCGCTTCGCGGCCGCGCTCCGCTCGCTATTAAAATGTTCTCTTTTTTCATTCCGTTTCAGGTTGGCATGAATGCAGTAAACGACTCATTTTACCTCGAGTCAGTCATGTACGCTATCTTGAAAAAACACTTCCGCGACGAACCTTACTATCAATCTCTTGTGGAACTGTGTCATGAGGTGAGATTTCAGCGGCGTAGTTAGTGAGTCTCGCAGTATTTCAATGTAATGGTGGTTTGTAAATAGAACGGCGTGATCTGACAAGAAGTCAATACCAAGAGTTATTCTTCGATGTGTTGTTATCTTCATTGCTGCGCATGTCAATGGCTCGACCACTGGCTGAAGAGGAATTGCATTAAATCCTCGGAAACAAACAGAAGCGTTTATCCATCAAATTATACCTCCATATTCTTGTAATAATAACTTGTAGTTCTGTGTTTTCAGTCAAGCTTATCTCCGGCATGATACGAGATTCATTCTACACTGACCTGCAATGTCACGTTGCATGGAATCACACAGTGTTTAAACCGAGTTTATCTGTTTAGGAATGCAAATTAGGAATGCAGGAATTTAAAAACCCATCGTTGACCTTTTCACCCAGTCCTCGAGTTCTCTTCCCATTGTACTGATCTATTTTATATATGATAAGCAGAACGGCTCGGTACATGGATTAATAGAACGGCTCAGTAAATGGACTGATAGAATGACTCGGTACATGAACTGATAGAATGACTCGGCCGAGAACTGATAGAATGGCTCGGTACATGAACTGATAGAACAGCTCGCTACATGGACTGATAGAAAAGCTCGCTACATGGACTGATAGAACGGCTCGATACATGGACTGATAGAACGGCTCGGTACATGGACTGATAGAACGGCTCGGTACATGGACTGATAGAACGGCTCGGTACATGAACCGATAAAACGGCTCGGTACATGGACAGATAGAACGGCTCGGTATATGGACTGATAGAACGGCTCGGTACATGAACCGATAAAACGGCTCGGTACATGAACAGATAGAACGGTTCATTATATGAGCTGATAGAACGGCTCGGTATATGAACTGATAGAACGATTCCGAACGTGAACTGATAGAACGGCTCGGTACAAGAACAAATAGAACGGTTCACAACATGGACTGATAGAGCGGCGCGGTACATGGACTGATAGAACGGCTCGGTACATGAACTGATAGAACGGCTCGGTACATGAACTGATAGAACGGCTCGATACATGGACCGATAGAGCGACTCGGTACATGAACTGATAGAACGGCTCGGTACATGAACCGATAGAACGGCTCGGTACATGGACTGATAGAACGGTTCGGTACATGAACAAATAGAAGGGTTCATTACATGAACTGATAGACCGGCTCAATACATCAACAGATAGAACGGTTCACTACATGGACTAATAGAACGGCTCGGTACATGGACCAATAGAACGGCTCGGTACATGGACTGATGGAGCGACTCGGCACATGAACTGATAGAATGACTCGGTACATGGGCTAATAAAACGGCTCGGTACGTGGACTGATAGAATGGCTGTGGACATGGACTGATTGAACGGCTAAGTACATGTACATTAATTAGAACAACCAAGGCAGGATTTCCATTATAAACGAACTTCTCCTACAACTGATAACCATTCTGCGAAGAGCCATCGTCGATTTGAAAATGAGAAGAACCTTCGACTGTTTATTATTTTCACAAATGAAATTCACTCACTCATTCTAACTGTAAGTGCTGTTCTGAACTAGCACAGTTTATCCGTTTGTAATGCAGCTTTATTTACCAATACAACTGGCAGTACATATACAGATAAAACTGTTGTTTTATATTTTGTCAAGAAACTCCTTGGATATAATTTGTTCATTATATCAATTTCATACAGTCCACAAAATGAACAGAAACAAAACTGGCACAGATGAAAATAAATCAATAACAGATTGACTCGTTATTCTTCTGCGAACCTTCTGTGACAATCTCTCCAAGTAACTCTGTTAAATTTACGTGCAAGGAATGAGAAATGTAATTCTCGGCTCTCTATCCTGAGCTCAATAGATTACCTTATCTCTGCATATAGTAACTTTACTTTTGTTCTCAGTTGACCATGAAGACACACATTGGGCTATCGCTGGAGTGGACCACAGCTATTGAGGGCAGAACAGACCTATCCAAGTATACACCAGACAACTATAGGACTGTAGCTGATTGGAAACTCTCACAGTTTGCCTATCTACCCGTTGCAATGGCGATGTACATGGTACGTATTTTTTACAAGAATTATTATTCTTCTGCACACACTCTGCAATAAATCAGTGTATTTGTACCTTAGCCCCCAAACGTAAACTTGATTTAGTTTCTGATATATTCTTCAGGAGAATATTCTGACTCGGCTGTTCCTGACTGTGCTCAGCCATGAATCCCTCGTCTGTAGCCTGCTACCTTAATGCACATACATTAAAACGTATGCAACAAACCGATTTCTTTCAAATAACCTAAAATACCTCTTCATTTACCCGATTGAAAAGATCTTCTAAAGTAGCTGCTTGATAAAAAGAATCTCTTGCAATCTTAAAATCTATACAGTCGATCAGAATACGTTTCACTGTGTGAGGCTGGTTCTTTTTTTAGTAAATGTTCGTGAGTTAATCGGGTATGGCAGATTCTACATTGCCTAATTATGGCTGGATCGAAACGTTTCTGGCTACTCAGATGAATATATCCTACAGTTTTTTTAAAACTCATGTTTGTTATTATCCACAGCATCCCATATAGATTGAAACAGCTTTCTCACATAAGCACAGATAGAGGGTCCGAAATCGCTTGATGGGATTCCGACAGGATCATCCTCATTATCTAGGGCTGTCTTAGCCATTTCCGACCTCACTATATCATCCTTCTTAGTACATCTTGTATCTTGGTCTTTTTATCCATTGAACAGTCGATTATGCCTCGAATTTTATTTACCAGGCTGGATTCTCTGATGAACAGGTTATCAGCGTCAAACCGTTCCTTTTAGAGTTGGGCTACTACTTCCAAAGTCATGTAAGTACGGATACTAATTTACTTAACTGTATATCGACAACCAGAACAAAAATTTACGTCTCTATACTATTCCAGAGAATGAAGCAATAATATATGTCATTGGCAAGAGTATCCAACACATAAACAATTAAAACGTTATGTATCTGAACGAAAGCAAGTCGTACGTGTTTGTACAGATCTGCTATATTGTGCTGGCTTGGACACAAGGGGTCGAAAGAGAAAAAGGTCCAACAATAATAGTTATAAAATTTTCGCGATTTTATATTTTTTCATTCGATTTATATTTACTAAATAAACTCACTCAAATGAGATCGATCTGTATATATGTAAAGTTGTTTGGAATTAATAGACACAAAAAACTTAAATATAGCAATTCAGCTGAATTATGGATAGTAAATACCGTATTGGGAAACTTCCTTTGTAGGTTCCTGTGTTCAATTGCATCTGTTCTTGTATATTTTGTTTGATATATTACAGAATGATTACACGGACTGTTTCGGTGAGCCAACAGAGACTGGTAAAATCGGGACAGACATTGAGGAAAACAGGTGTACCTGGCTTATCTGCCAAGCTCTGAATATAGCTAATGAGGAACAATGCAGAATTCTAAAGGTAAACTCTCTCGATATAGCTGGCAAGGAACAACCCAGGATTGTACAGGGAAACTCCCTCAAAAAAGCTGACGAGGAAAAACGCATGATTCCACGTGTTAACTCTCTCAAAAAAGCTAATGATGAACAAAGCAGGATTCTACAGGTAATCCTCTCAATATAGCTGACGAGGAACATTGCAGGATTCTAAAAGTCAATTCTCTCAATATAACTAACGAGGAACATCGCAGGATTTCAAAGGTAAAGTCTGTCAGTATAACTAGCGAGGAACATCGCAGAATTTCAAAGATCAATTCTCTAATATAACCAACGAGGAACATCGCAGGATTCTAACGGTAAACTCTCTCAATATAACTAACGAGGAACATTGCAGGATTTTAAAGGTAAATTATCTCAATATAACTAATGAGAAACATCACCGGATTCTAAAGGTAAATTCACTCAATATAACTAATGAGGAACATCGCAGAATTTTAAAGGTAAATTCTCTCAATATAACTAACGAGGAACATCGCAAGATTTTAAAGGTAAATTCTCTCAATATAACTAACGAGGAACATCGCAGGATTTTAAAGGTAAATTCTCTCAATATAACTAACGAGGAAACATCGCAGGATTTTAAAGGTAAATTCTCTCAATATAGCTAACCAGGAAAATCACCGGATTCTAAAGGTAAATTCTCTCAATATAAGTAACGAGGAACATCGCAGGATTCTAAAGGTAAATTCTCTCAATATAACTAACGAGGAACATCACCGGATTCTAAAGGTAAATTCTCTCAATATAACTAACGAGGAACATCACCGGATTTTAAAGGTAAATTCTCTCAATATAACTAACGAGGAACATCACCGGATTCTAAAGGTAAATTCTCTCAATATAACTAACGAGGAACATCGCAGGATTCTAAAGGTAAATTCTCTCAATATAACTAACGAGGAACATCGCAGGATTCTAAAGGTAAATTCTCTCAATATAACTAACGAGGAACATCGCAGGATTTTAAAGGTAAATTCTCTCAATATAACTAACGAGGAACATCGCAGGATTCTAAAGGTAAATTCTCTCAATATAACTAACGAGGAACATCACCGGATTCTAAAGGTAAATTCTCTCAATATAACTAATGAGGAACATCACGGGATTCTAAAGGTAAATTCTCTCAATATAACTAACGAGGAACATCACCGGATTCTAAAGGTAAATTCTCTCAATATAACTAACGAGGAACATCGCAGAATTCTAAAGGTAAACTTTCTCAATATAAGTAACGAGGAACATCCAAGGATTCTAAAGGGAGCCAACAGAGACTGGTAAAATCGGGATAGACATTGAGGAAAACAGATGTACCTGGCTTATCTGCCAAGCTCTGAATTTTGCTAATGAGGAACAACGCAGAATTCTACACGTAATCTCTCTCGATATAGCTGATAAAGGAACAACGCAGGATTCTACAGGGAAACTTCCTCAATATAGCTGACGAGGAAAAACGCAGGATTCTACATGTTAACTCTCTCATTAAAGCTAATGATGAACAGTGCAGGATTCTACAGGTAAAGTCTCTCAATATAGCTGACGAGAAACAACGCAGAAATCTACAGGTAAAATCTCTCCGATAAGCTAACGAGGAACATCGCAGGATTCTAAAGGTAAAAACTCTCAATCTACCTAGTATAATCCGTGGCGTGTCCGACTCCAGCAGTTTCTGATATTAATTTAGTTATTCATTCTGCGGCATTCCACTTGCTACGTAAAGTAAAAGATCAGACCACTGATATCCGATCGCGAAAGCCCAAATGTACGACCAGTCCCTTTATAAACTCCATAAGGACTTGAATAACGCAGGCAGACTACTCTGCCGCTATCCTCGTGATCCATATGTGCGCTCTTCTTTTTTTAGGCAGCTTAAAATATACCGCAAATGCAAAAAACGTAAGAGGCGCGAGTTCAAAGATCAATTAATTAGTCAGCTTACCGATATGCAGGAAACTAACCTCTCCGCTTATTGGAACCTCATTAAAGAACTCAGAGGTAACTCTAATCAAAATTCTAAAACCAGTCAGCCAGTTCCTGATGAAGAGTGGTTAAGTCATTTTGAACGCCTGAACAATGGTGGTGGTGTTGGGTTAGCGCAACTGGATCCGGACATTACTACATGTGACCCTCGCAATTTCTGTCTCTTAGATTTTCGAATTACTGATACCGAAATTCGAACAGCCATACGTAAAATAATAAGGTGTGTGGCCTGGATGGGATTGTAAATGAAATGCTAGTATCTGATCAAAAATTACTTCTGCCGTCCTTTAAAAAACTCTTTAATTTGATATTTACGAACTCTGTATACCCAACAACCTGGTCTACTGGTTATTACACCTATTCATAAGAAAGGCAATATGGCTGACCCTGCTAACTATAGGGGCATTATTATCACCAGTTGTCTGAGTAAAGTGTTTAATAGTGTCTTGAATACGCGCCTTGAATTTTTTTTATCGCAGAATAAAGTTATTCCGAAAGAGCAGATCGGATTTACTGCCGACAAACGTACAACCGATCACATGTTTATTCTGAAATCATTAATAGATAAATATACTAAGAAGCTCAATGTTCCTCTTTATACTTGCTTTGTTGATTTTAGGAAGGCATTTGATAGTCTATGGCATGAAGGCCTCCTATATAAACTGCGTTTTATTGGAGTAAATGCCCTTTTCTTTTACCAAATTATAGCTGATATGTATCGTAATGTTCGTTTGCATGTGAAACTTGGTAACAAGGTAACCGCTGAATTTTAGTCCCGTGTCATTATACGTCAAGGAGATAATCTTGGTCCAACTCTCTTCAAACTGTACCTCAGGTTTTTGATGAGACATGTTCACCAGTCTCTCTCCAGTCAACAAAAATTAGCAGTCTTCTATTTGCGGATGACTTAGTACTTCTATCCGAATCTGTCCTGGGTCTTCAGAATTGTATATCTCGGCTAGAACATCACTGTAAACTGTGGAACCTTCATGTTAATTTTGACAAAACTAGAGTACTAGTCTTTTCCCATTCCAACCGAACCATTCCGACTAATATTACTTATAATACCAACAATCTAGAACAAGTTACGTCATATAGTTATCTTGGAATTACATTTCACCAATCTGATTCCTTCTCTTTGGCCAAACATGATTTATACAAAAAGGGTCTTAAATCATATTTTCATCTAACCAGATCTTTTGGAAGACCAAATGTACAAACACGCTTGCATCTTTTTGATCATACTGTGAAACCAGTATCCTTTTTGGCGCAGAAATATGGAGATGTATTAACAGCAAAGGCGCTCTGCGGAAGGGGATAGATTACTTAATACAATATGCTCATGATACATTTGCTGAAATGCTACGTATTAAATTGTGTAAGTATGCCTTAGGTGTACACTCAAAAGCATCTAATGATGCAGTTCGTGGGGAACTTGACCGTATACCTGTTTGCACAGATATATTCAGGTCCATGACTAAATATTGGTCTAGACTAGCATCACTTCAAGATGACAGCCTTGTAGCAGAAGCTCACTCACTATCCTGTGATTTGCATGACCAAAACATTGATTCATGGGTGCATGGCATGGAAATCTTATTTAAAATGCTGAATCTTACACACTTGTCACCAAGGGCGCTTAGTACACCAAAGCATTTTCTGTCTCGAAAGGTTGACAGGCAGTTCACTGAAATATATCGGCTGGAGTGGAGAAAAAAATCTTTCTTGCAGATTCCACAATTAACATGCTATCCGATCCGCTCAAATTTCACACCACATTTATGGGCTGCAAGCTACGTACATACCAGTTATTAGAGCATTTCCACAAAGTGGATGCTCTTATGTTTTCATGAGAAACGGCTCCGCCGGATCCGCCGGCGCCGCCGCCGCCGCGACTTTAAACGTGAATATCTCTGAAACCGTTAAATATTTTTGGGTCAAAATTTGTGTGCTATCTCCTTAGGCCTGGGAAATTTTTCTGGTTGTGTTTTCATAGCCGCTGCTTACCACTAGGTGGCGTTGTAGTCAGAGCATAGGTAAAGCTTTCTGTGACGATTTCGTCTGAACGACTTATTTGATTTCTATGAAATTTTATTACAATGGTCTTGAAGGATAGGCAATGTGCTGAAAAGGTTTTGGTGTAGTTAGCATAAATTTAAAGGCACGTTTTTTGCATCTCAAAAAAAAAGTTTTTCGTGAATTGAAAATTTACCAATTCGCTTGGAGAAATATTTAAAAATTGTTCTATTCTAGGTTCCAAGCATAAATATAGGATTGCCACATGATAATTCCCTTTCGGCGCAAACCAAATTGTCATTTAAATGAAAAGTCTCAATTATTTGACTTAACGGCAAAACCTCCATAACCATTATCATGATTCAAGTTTTTGCCATTGAACCCTTTATGTGCCATCTTCCTAGGGCTTTAGATTTCACCTGCTTGATTTTCGTGGTATTTGGTCATCACTAGGTGGCGCTATAGACATGAATTCAAGTAAACTTGTGTAACGCGATATCTTCTAAACAACTTGTTTGATTTCCATGAAATTTGGATATAATGATCTTGCAAGATAGGCAAAAAACTGATAAGATTTTGGCCGTGATGGCGAAATCATGGAGACGCGTTTTTGCATCCCAAAATAAGTTTTTTTTTGACAAAATGGAAATTTACTTCTTTGAATCCAGGAAAAATAATTCTCGTTTGCTGAACATGAATATAACATTCCCAGTATTATAATTCACATCCCTTGTAAGCCCAATGGCCTTTTTTTTAATACGTGAAATTCTCATGACCCCAGTCCAATGTTCACATCTCCCAGGCCACATCTGGGGATTTTGCTTCTTCTTGTGATTTTGTAATATTTGTTCATCATTGGGTGGCACTATAGACAGTAAACTTATATAGCACAATTTATTGGCGCTTCATGAAGTTTATTATTGTGATGTTGTTAGACTAAGTATTTCAAAGAATTGAAATTTGTTCCTGTTTTTTTTTTAATGATTGACATTGCTTTAGGGCCACCTTCCATACGGATTTCGCAGCCCATCAACAAAATGCTTTATTTATATTTCATTATGCAGTCTTTTTTACTGTTCATAATTTTATTAACATTATGGTTTTAAAATGGATTGACAGGACATTGGTGCTGCTAGCGCTGGCATAGACATGTGGCAATGGGGATATTGACAACTGAATGTATTTAAATCTAGACTACATCAGGCCCTGGTCACACAAATAAATAAAATGCATCCAGGGAAAATATGCTGCTATACTGTATGGAGAATTGAAAGTATTCAAGGGAGCTTCGATTCGGGGCATTTTGGTCAAATAGACATACATGTACTGTAACACTGATACCTGGCATGCCTACATATTGTATGTTGACCATTCAGCTACAAAATCTGAAGTGATTGACTTATTGCACAATGCACTTTACATAAGGGGACTGATGGATTGCTTCTGTCAACAAAGTAAACACTTCACTCTCCAATACTTATGTTGTGATTTGATCCAGTTCATTGGTATGGCTATCCCAATTATATTTTGTTAGCCCACAGTGGCCGTGAAGCCCTGAGCTTCCAGATGTCTGGAGATGCATTCTGGCCAAGTTTCAATGAACAAAACCACAAATTATCACTCAGTTAATGCTCATTTTTGTTGTGTTTTATGTGAAGGTCCTCAAAATTTATTTGAAACTCGATATGTGAAATGGCATATACCGTTGCATTTTGACAGCATAGTTACAACTGTTGATAACTATTTTTAGACTGAAAAAGTAGAAAGATTTTTGAAGTGGAACTTCTACATCCCTGCTATATGTCACTTCACACTTGGGAAATTTTTACATGTATATCTAATTTAAGTAAAATGGTGTGTTCTGGTGCATTTTGACAGAATATTTAGAAGATAATGTAATGATGCCCCAATGATCTGTCTCTCTTTCTGTCCATCTTTCTTATACCACATATGCAGCTGGTGATAGATCAGAAGCCCAATGAAAATGAATGACCTTCACCTGTTTTGTCAAAGTCAAGTTTAGCATTAGCAATGATTTTTGAAGGAGTGAACATAGGCTCTCCAAATTCTTAATACTTGAGAAATTGGTGACTGACTAGAAGCCTATCCCAGTTGGCTGAACCTATTTTTTCAAGGTTATATACTGTATGAATTATAGCTAGGCTTTCTAAATTGATACCACATATGCAATTGATGATGGACCTGAACAGAAGTCTATGAATATGACTGACATTGACCTATTTTCTCAAGGTCCAAAAACTATATGTTAAGTCACATGCTAACTGCCAACATACATTTTCATCATCTAACATTTTCATCATCATTGTTGTGTCTGTGGTTGTCTTCCAGAACAATCTAGCGAATTGTGCATGTGTTGCAATGTTCAGCTTCATGCTTCAACACTAACTTAAAACCATACTGTATTGGCTGAGCTGTTGAAACACCCACCATTTTCAAACTGTGACATACCGCATCACTGTCGGAATATGGGTACAATGACACAGTGATAGATCACACAGCCAGTGAAGGTTCCCGATTTACATTCAATGTCGTTATTGTCTAATTACTATTAGCAGCATTTTACAACAACATCAGTTCGCTGACTAACAGTGAAAAATTATAGTGAAAGGTATTTATTTTTGTTGTTTGGCATTTTATTTGCCGGCATTGTTTCAGATAGAATACAACAGCTAATTCATACAATCAGGAATGAAAAGGGGGTTAAATCTTTATGTTCAAACTTTCATAGGAAAAATATAAGTGGCAATTGGAAATGTTATGTTTATTCGATTCAGTGGGCCGTGAAACACAAAATAGAGTCGGTGTTGCCTCACACTGGGTTTCACCCATTGGTAAAGAAATCCATTCTCAGAGGCACTACTACCAGGCATGATTCCTGATTGCTCATCCCTCAGGCATATGTGCCCCACCCTCTGTCCCATCCTAAAAACAATTGCCACGTCTACTAGGAGGTGTGCCCGAATTGGGGAGATCTAAGCCCTATGAGTACCAAATTATGTGTTAAACAAATATCTGGGGAAATGCTCTTCGCCCGTGTTTCACACGAGCTTTCATTTAAATCTCATTTTGGTACAGAATCTTATCTGGATTCTGTTACAGTTAGTACACATCGTTATGCACTCCCGCATAATTCCGCATTAGTGCCCATCGTCTGCAAATAGAACAGGGTCGATACAAGAGCCAAGATATTTCTCTCCGAAAGTGCTGGTACAATTGCAATGCTGTTGATGATGAGATTCATGTCATATTACATTGCCTAGCGTACTCTGATGCTAGACAGATATTATTCACTGTTGCAAACAGGTGTTCTCCCAATTTCGCCAAATTACCAATGAAGTACAAATTTACCTGGATACTTAGCAATGAGAGTCCACTGATTTGTCTAGCTGTAGCTGAGTTCATACATAAAGTATCTGTCTTCCGAAGTGACACCAGCAATAAGCAAAACAAAATATAAACCAGTAGTTAAAAGACTCTGTACGGTACTTTTATACATGATATATGGTTTAGTGGTATGTATCTCAGGTATGGGGAGGGAATCAGCAAAATGAGGGGTGGGCTGTTTTGACAGGTAATGTTGGATTTTTTGTAATGTTTTGATTGTTGGCTCCTTGCGGTCGCTTTGATTAGCATACATAATCCTCCTCCTCCTACTCCTCCTCCTCCTACTCCGCTTTACTCACTGCACAGCGGGTCGCATAAGTATTGCGCGGGATAGGGTGGGGTGAGAGACCTGGGGTTTTCACTACCTGAGATTTCATGGGCCAGGCTTGCACCCTACAGTAGAATGGGTCGACTGTGCATGCGCGATGAGTAGTGCGCGATGAGTAGTATAGAAAGGGCACGCGATCTCCCTAGTACAACTAACGAGGAACATCGCAGGATTATAACGTAAATTCTCTCAATATAACTAACGAGGAACATCGAAGGATTTTAAAGATAAATTCTCTCAATATAACTAACGAGAAACATTACCGGATTCTAAAGATAAATTCTCTCAATATAACTAAAGAGGAACATCGCAGGATTTTAGAGGTAAATTCTCTCAATGCAACTAACGAGGAACATCGCAGGATTTTAAAGGTAAATTCCCTCAATATAACTAACGAGGAACATCGCAGGATTTTAAAGGTAAATTCTCTCAATATAACTAACGAGGAACATCGCAGGATTTTAAAGGTAAATTCTCTCAATATAACTAACGAGGAACATCGCAGGATTCTAAAAGTAAATTCTCTCAATATAACTAACGAGGAACATCGCAAGATTCTAAAGGTAAATTCTCTCAATATAACTAACGAGGAACATCGCAGGATTCTAAAGGTAAATTCTCTCAATATAACTAACGAGGAACATCGCAGGATTCTAAAGGTAAATTCTCTCAATATAACTAACGAGGAACATCGCAGGATTTTAAAGGTAAATTCTCTCAATATAACTAACGAGGAACATCGCAGGATTCTAAAGGTAAATTCTCTCAATATAACTAACGAGGAACATCGCAGGATTCTAAAGGTAAATTTTCTCAATATAACTAACGAGGAACATCGCAGGATTTTAAAGGTAAATTCTCTCAATATAACTAAAGAGGAACATCGCAGGATTTTAAAGGTAAACTCTCCCAATATAACTAACGAGGAACATCGCAGGATTTTAAAGATAAATTCTCTCAATATAACTAACGAGGAACATCGCAGGATTTTAATGGTAAATTCTCTCAATATAACTAAAGAGGAACATCGCAGGATTTTAAAGGTAAATTCTCTCAATATAAATAAAGAGGAACATCGCAGGATTTTAAAGGTAAACTCTCCCAATATAACTAACGAGGAACATCGCAGGATTTTAAAGGTAAATTCTCTCAATATAACTAAAGAGGAACATCGCAGAATTTTAAAAGTAAATTCTCTCAATATAACTAACGAGGAACATCGCAGGATTTTAAAGGTAAATTCTCTCAGTATAACTAACGAAAAACATCACCGGATTCTAAAGGTAAATTCTCTCAATATAACTAAAGAGGAACATCGCAGGATTTTAAAGATAAATTCTCTCAATATAACTAACGAGGAACATCACCGGATTCTAAAGGTAAATTCTCTCAATATAACTAACGAGGAACATCGCAGGATTTTAGAGGTAAATTCTCTCAGTATAACTAACGAGAAACATCACCGGATTCTAAAGGTAAATTCTCTCAATATAACTAAAGAGGAACATCGCAGGATTTTAAAGGTAAATTCTCTCAATATAACTAACGAGGAACATCGCAGGATTTTAAAGGTAAATTCTCTCATTATAACTAACGAGAAACATCACCGGGTTCTAAAGGTAAATTCTCTCAATATAACTAAAGAGAAACATCGCAGGATTTTAAAGGTAAATTCTCTCAATATAACTAACGAGGAACAATGTGGGATTATACAGGTAAAGCCTCTCCGTATAGCTAACAAGGAACACCGCAGGATTCGAAAGGTAAAGCCTCTCCGTATAGCTAACGAGGAACATAGCAGGATTATACAGCTAAACTCTCTCGGTATAGCTTATGAGGATCAGCGGATGATTATACAGGTTAACCCTCTCCATAAAGCTAACAAGGAGCAACGCGGGATTCTACAGGTAAACTCTGCCGGTATAGCGGTATAGGTACGCACTCAATATAGCTAACGAGGCACATCGCAGGATTCCACAGGTAAACTCTCTCGGTATAGCTAACGAGGATCAACTCAGGTAAACTCTTTCGATATGGCCATTGAGGATCAGAGGATCATTATGTAGGTAAACCCTCTCAATATAGCTAACGGGGACCAACGGTTGATTATATAGGTAAACCCTCTCAATATAGCTAACGGGGACCAACGGTTGATTATATAGGTAAACCCTCTCAATATAGCTAACGGGGACCAACGGTTGATTATATAGGTAAACCCTCCCAATATAGCTAACGGGGACCAACGGATGATTATATAGGTAAACACTCTCAATATAGCTAACGGGGACCAACGGTTGATTATATAGGTAAACCCTCTCAATATAGCTAACGGGGACCAACGGATGATTATATAGCCAAACCCTCTCAATATAGCTAACGGGGACCAACGGTTGATTATATAGGTAAACCTTCTCAATATAGCTAACGGGGACCACCGGTTGATTATATAGGTAAACCCTCTCAACATAGCTAACGGGGGCCAACGGTTGATTATATAGGTAAACCCTCTCAATATAGCTAACGCGAACCAACGGTTGATTATATAGGTAAACCCTCTCAATATAGCTAACGGGGACCAACGGTTGATTATATAAGTAAACCCTCTCAATATAGCTAACGGGGACCAACGGTTGATTATATAGGTAAACCCTCTCAATATAGCTAACGGGGACCAACGGTTGATTATATAGGTAAACCCTCTCAATATAGCTAATGGGGACCAACGGTTGATTATATAGGTAAACCCTCCCAATATAGCTAACGGGGATCAACGGATGATTATATAGGTAAACCCTCTCAATATAGCTAACGGGGATCAACGGTTGATTATATAAGTAAACCCTCCCAATAAAGCTAACGGGGATAAACGGATGATTATATAGGTAAACCCTCTCAATATAGCTAACGGGGATCAACGGTTGATTATATAAGTAAACCCTCAATATAGCTAACGGGGATCAACGGTTGATTATATAGGTAAACCCTCTCAATATAGCTAACGGGGATCAACGGTTGATTATATAGGTAAACCCTCTCAATATAGCTAACGGAGATCAACGGTTGATTATATAGGTAAACCCTCTCAATATAGCTAACGGGGATCAACGTATCATTATGTAGGTAAACCCTCTCAATATAGCTAACGGGGATCAACGGCTGATTATATAGGTAAACCCTCTCAATATAGCTAACGGAGATCAACAGTTGATTATATAGGTAAACCCTCTCAATATAGCTAACGGGGATCAACGGATGATTATGTAGGTAAACCCTCTCAATATAGCTAACGGGGATCAACGGTTGATTATATAGGTAAACCCTCTCAATATAGCTACCGGGGATCAACGGTTGATTATATAGGTAAACCCTCTCAATATAGCTAACGGGGATCAACGATTGATTATATAGGTAAACCCTCTCAATATAGCTAACGGGATCAACGGATCATTATGTAGGTAAACCCTCTCATTATAGCTAACGGGGATCAACGGTTGATTATATAGGCAAACCCTCTCAATATGGCTAACGGGGATCAACGGTTGATTATATAGGTAAACCCTCTCAATATAGCTAACGGGGACTAACGTATGATTATATAGGTAAACCCTCCCAATATAGCTAACGGGGATCAACGGTTGATTATATAGGTAAACCCTCAATATAGCTAACGGGGATTAACGGATGATTATATAGGTAAAACCTCTCAATATAGCTAACGGGGACTAACGGATGATTATATAGGTAAACCCTTCCAATATAGCTAACGGGGATCAACGGATGATTATATAGGCAAACCCTCTCAATATAGCTAACGGGGACCAACGGTTGATTATATAGGTAAACCCTCTCAATATAGCTAACGGAGATCAACGTTTGATTATATAGGTAAACCCTCTCAATATAGCTAACGGGGATCAACGGTTGATTATATAGGTAAACCCTCTCAATATAGCTAACGTGATCAACGGATGATTATATAGGTAAACCCTCTCAATATATCTAACGGGGATCAACGGTTGATTATATAAGTAAACCCTCCCAATATAGCTAACGGGGATCAACGGATGATTATATAGGTAAACCCTCTCAATATAGCTAACGGGGATCAACGGTTGATTATATAAGTAAACCTTCTCAATATAGCTAGCGGGGATCAACGGTTGATTATATAGGTAAAACCTTTCAATATAGCTAACGGGGATCAACGGATCATTATGTAGGTAAACCCTCTCAATATAGCTAACGGGGATCAACGGTTGATTATATAGGTAAACCCTCTCAATATAGCTAACGGAGATCAACGTTTGATTATATAGGTAAACCCTCTCAATATAGCTAACGGGGATCAACGGTTGATTATATAGGTAAACCCTCTCAATATAGCTAACGTGATCAACGGATGATTATATAGGTAAACCCTCTCAATATATCTAACGGGGATCAACGGTTGATTATATAAGTAAACCCTCCCAATATAGCTAACGGGGATCAACGGATGATTATATAGGTAAACCCTCTCAATATAGCTAACGGGGATCAACGGTTGATTATATAAGTAAACCTTCTCAATATAGCTAGCGGGGATCAACGGTTGATTATATAGGTAAAACCTTTCAATATAGCTAACGGGGATCAACGGATCATTATGTAGGTAAACCCTCTCAATATAGCTAACGGGGATCAACGGTTGATTATATAGGTAAACCCTCTCAATATAGCTAACGGAGATCAACGGTTGATTATATAGGTAAACCCTCTCAATATAGCTAATGGAGATCAACGGTTGATTATATAAGTAAACCCTCTCAATATAGCTAACGGGGATCAACGGATCATTTTGTAGGTAAACCCTCTCAATATAGCTAACGGGGATCAACGGTTGATTATATAGGTAAACCCTCTCAATATAGCTAACGGAGATCAACGTTTGATTATATAGGTAAACCCTCTCAATATAGCTAACGGGGATCAACGGTTGATTATATAGGTAAACCCTCTCAATATAGCTAACGTGATCAACGGATCATTATGTAGGTAAACCCTCTCAATATAGCTAACGGGGATCAACGGTTGATTATATTGGCAAACCCTCTCAATATGGCTATCGGGGATCAACGGTTGATTATATAGGTAAACCCTCTCAATATAGCTAACGGGGACTAACGGATGATTATATAGGTAAACCCTCTCAATATAGCTAACGGGGATCAACGGTTGATTATATAGGTAAACCCTCAATATAGCTAACGGGGATTAGCGGATGATTATATAGGTAAAACCTCTCAATATAGCTAACGGGGACTAACGTATGATTATATAGGTAAACCCTCTCAATATAGCTAACGGGGATCAACGGATGATTATATAGGTAAACCCTCTCAATATAGCTAACGGGGACTAACGGTTGATTATATAGGTAAACCCTCTCAATATAGCTAATGGGGATCAACGGATGATTATGTAGGTAAACCCTCTCAATATAGCAAACGGGGATCAACGGATCATTATGTAGGTAAACCCTCTCGATATAGCTAACGGGGATCAACGGATCATTATGTAGGTAAACCCTCTCAATATAGCTAACGGGGATCAACGGATGATTATATAGGTAAACCCTCTCAATATAGCTAACGGGGATCAACGGATGATTATATAAGTAAATCCTGTCAATAAAGTTAACGAGGATCAGCGAATGATTATATAGGTAAACCCTCTCAATATAGCTAACGGAGATCAACGAATGATTATACAGGCAAACTCTCTAGGTATAGCTACATGTAACAAGGATCAACACAGGTAAACTCTCTCGACACATCTAACAAGGATCAGCGCAGCATTCGACGGATAAACTTTCCAACGCAGGTAAACTCTCTCAATATAGCTAACGAGGATTAGCGCAGGATTATTCAGGTCAAGTCTCACAACATAGCTAACGAGGAACAGTGTAGGATTATACAGGTAACCTCTCTCGGTATAGCTAACGAGGAGCAGCACATGATTATACAGGAAACTCCCACAGTATAGCTAACAAGGAACATAGCAGTATTCTAATGGTAAACTCTCTCAGTATAGCTAAAGAAGAACAGCGAAAGATTCCAAAGGTAAAGTCTGTCAACATAACTAACGAGGAACATCGCAGGAGTCCAAAAGTAAAGTTTGTCAATATAACTAACGAAGGGCATTGCAGGATTCTAACGGTGAAGTCACTCAATATAACTAAAGAGGAACATCGCGGGATTCTAAAGAGAAATTCTCTTAATATAGCTAACGAGGAACATCGCAGGATTCTAAAGGTAAAGTCTGTCAACATAACTAACGAGGAACATCGCAGGATTCTAAAGGTAAAGTCTGTCAACATAACTAAAGAGGAACATCGCAGGATTCCAAAAGTAAAGTCTGTCAATATAACTAACGAGGAGCATTGCAGGATTCTGATGGTAAATTCTTTCAATATAACTAACGAAAAACATCATCGGATTCCAAAGGTAAAGTCTCTCGGTATAACCAACGAGGAACATCGCAGGATTCTGAAAGTAAATTCACTGAATATAACAAACGAGGAACATCGCAGGATTCTAAAGGTAAATTCTTTCAACATAACTAACGAGGAACATCGCAGGATTTCAAAGGTAAAGACTCTCAATATAACAAACGAGTAACATCGCAGGATTCTGAAGGTGAATTCTGTCAATATAACTAACATGGAATATCACCGGATTCCAAAGGTAAAATCTTTCAATATAACTAACGAGGAACATCACCGGATTCCAAAGGTAAAGTCTCTCGTTACAACTAACGAGGAACATCGCAGGATTCTGAAAGTAAATTCACTCAATATAACAAACGAGGAACATCGCAGGATTTTAAAGGTAAATTCTCTCAACATAACTAAAGAGGAACATCGCAGGATTCCAAAGGTAAAATCTCTCAATATAATTAACGAGGAACATCGTAGGATTCTAAAGGTAGAAAGTCTCTCAATATAACCAACGAGGAACATCGCAGGATTCTAAAGGTAATATCTCTCAATATAACAAACGATGAACATAGCAGGATTGTACAGGTAAACTCTCACGGTATAGCTAACAAGGAACAATGTCGGATTATATAGGTAAATTCTCTCATTATAGCTAATGAGGAACAACGGAGGTAAACTATCTCAATATAGTTAACGAGTCTTCAGGTAAATTTCGCTTAAACAGTTATCGATTCTATCGACGCAGAATTATACAGGTAAACTCTCTGCGTATAGCTAACAAGGGAGCAACACAAATGCCACCCAAAGTTTCCATTCTAAGTTTCTCAAATTCTGTATTAAATATCGTAGTCTTACGGCAAACTACCACCGTAGCGTGCAATATCTCGGGGGCAACGTTTCGTGGTTTGTGTCTAATCCTGCTAAACCCCTTTAAAAGCCATGTGTCTTACATATCCATGGTTCTCAAATGAACAATCAAATCGTGGCTGAAATGCATTATACTCTAGAAGACGACTTGGAAATTCATTTTAAATAAAGTGTACGGGTCAATGACAGCTTTATTGTACAGAACATCATCATGTCTTGATATCATTATGGAACATTGTTGACCGCTTCTCTGTTGGAGGAAACCATGTGTGTTTTTAATTTCATGTATATCTGGAGCTGATGCTAACTGGCATACTGATAATGATCCGGAATCTGTATTGTGAACAACGGCTGAATAATGAGTGTCGCCTATACGTAACATATAAGCAGATCGCTTGGTGATTAGACAGTTAATACTCAATTGTTACAAGTACACTTTCTTGTTAAATTACAGCTTTTATATGTTGTCATTAGGTGGGTCTAATTAACAGAGGCAAGAAATAGTTACATCGATTGAGTGTAATATGTACCTACATCTTCAAGTATTCAATGAACTACTTTCATGTTTTGGTTTTAGCTCAATATTTTTGTTTTTAACCAGGATAATTACGGACAGCCTGGTGAAGAAAACGTGTCCCGTGTGAAGGCGGTTTATCGTGAGCTGGACATTCCCTCCTTATTCAAAAAGTTTGAGGGAGATAGTTACGCGGAAGCAAGGAGACTCTTCGACCAGTGCTGTGGAGATCTACCTGAGGAAATGTTCCTGGCTTTAGCAATGAATTCCTACAAGCACCCTTTATAACATGAGTCGCTGGGAATGTTTTGGGCGTTTGTCCTCCGACTGACGCCTCAAGCGGTTGAGCTCTGTCAACATTTGACTACTTCTACTAGAAAACCTACCTGCCTTTCAATGTTCAAACAGAACGGGTGTTATGTGTACTTGGGCCAGTATCAGTCAGCTATCTGAGACATAATGCCCACCCGCTCAGCACAATGTTGCAAATTACAGTTGATTAGAAGCTGACTGTCTAAGATGGCAGTCGCATGGCTATCAGGTGTGATTGCTGATGTCTGATGCTATGAACTCCATTACTGGTCATATTGAGATACATTTTAGTAACCCCTGTCCGTTTTGATGGCAATTCAACCAATTTATCTGTATCTTGGCCCCAAACGCATGAACAGTTTATATAACCCGATTGTATTACAGTACCAACTACTGCAGCCTCTATGCACCTACGGGCTTACTACCTGTAGCAGCATGTTGCCATCATGCTTATAACTTGTATGATGACACATGCTAATGTAGGGAATCTGACTGGTGATTGGTGTAGAGCAGGCTTCTGGATGTAAATATGACAACTGTCTCTGGTGAACAGAATGTGGCGCGCCGATTTTCAGCTCCTTCTCGCTGCTGTAATATGGTCTGCAGAAGTTTCCACGGGGAATTTAATAGTCTAGAAAACGTATGGTAAATGTGTGAACTGAAATGCAGTAAGATTTGCTTGAATTTGGCGACCTTTTTTCTGTTTTTGGCATTTAAAAGAAATTATTTTCAGCCAACATATACCACCAATATGAGTAGAATTTGTTGAATAAAAAAATCAGATTTCAAATGTGTTCGTTGGTTCCATAAATACAGGGTGGCAACATATGTTTGTAAGGTAACATCCCACAAGTGAATAGAGGCAACATATGGTAACTGCGGTAACTGGCCCAAAACTGCCAATTGACACCGCCTCTATTGTTTGATCAACAGGGTCAATAGACTCGTGGACCTAGTGGACCAACAAGGACAGGCTGTGTAAAGTGACCATATTGTGCAGATATCTAGATCAGATCCACCTTAAAGTGGATAGCAAGAGATTCATGGACATATAAGACCAACAAATAGAGACGATGTGAATTGGTAGTTATGGACAATTTAACGCTGTTTTGGGGAATATGGCGGCCCAGATTTAACTCTACCAAACTTCCTGCGCTATCTCCGGAACGACAAACAATTGAGAGCTGACACTCCGTGACTTTATTGTTTATCATGTTGGGGTCATTTGGAGCCTATTTGCATAACCCCCTGAGCAGAGAATCATGGGTAAATTCAAGACGGCGGCCACGTGGGGTACAAGAAAAGTGATGCTTTCGTCATTTTTCTTCAAAATTTCTGCTTTTCCGCTAAGAAAAGTGGGCAAAAACTATTTTATTTCACATCACATTAATATTTACTAATTTATCATGCAGTCTGTGCAGAAAAAAAATGTATAAATAAAAAATTAGAAAAATCTGTTCGAAAAATAGACAAAAAATGCCGTTTTTGAAAATGGTAGACCTTGACCCAAGGATATAGTGTGGTAATTTTCAGCCCCCTAGCTCAAGGGATAAGAAAAATAATTAGGGGGGAGGGCATTTCTCCCCCTCCCCCCCACCCCAGGCCTGGACAGGTCCCAAAAAGCCCAGACCAGATAGGGTTAAAGATCATTAGGATCTTTGACATCTTCGAAAAATTTTGCCAAGTCTAAAATTGAAAAAACGCCCCTCATCATTATAATGACCAAATTTTAAGACACAATTATTTGCGAAAAATGTTCTCAATACCTTTGTGAAGCAAAAATGTAATGAAATGACAAAGAATTTCGCGAAGCGACTTTCAGAAAATAAATATAATAACAGGCCAGGAAAACGATAAATAAAATGACTCAACTAAGTTTTGGAGATCCTACGAGCGAAATTATCCATTTCACCTGAAGCACGTGGCCGTACATAGATTTTCGACTCTGCACGTCACCACAAATGACCGCTGAAATCTCGCCATTTTGCCTTCGACGTTACAACGAGGTAAAGATAATTCAATAGAAAATAAACTATAGCAGATATCAAATTCAAATTTTCCACAAATACACAGTGAGATACGTACTTTTCAGCCCATCTGTTGACATAGAGATCGAATTTAGCGCTTCGATTCCACACAGTTCGGAATGTGTCGGAGCAACAAGATGACCCATCACAACTCAATAATATTCATACGCCCAAATAGGAATGTCGAAAATATCGTCAATAACATGTATTATTATTTATATAACAGTGAAATCCTTATATTTTCTTCACTCTTAAAAGTGATATTTTCATTGCAGCTAGATAACACGTTTGCAGTTAGATAACACTTTTGTTATTTAACTGCTGAGTACATGTGAACTCTGGCCTGGCAGTGACCTTGCCGGAACTACTTCTTTCACTACTTTCATTATGGGAATGCTTGCCAACAATTCATAATTCTTCAAAACTTCGTCATGGAATGAATATATATATACAGATCATTTCATATATAAAATTCAAGATATCTTTTATTTAAGTGTTAGCTAACATATCCACGCAGCGCTGCGTTCTACTCTGGTACGATCTATAAAATACTTTGAGTGATCGGCCTCAATCGTTGGTCGATCTGTCTCAATCTTGGGCAAAGTTTTTTTCAATGGTCTTGGACGATTTGGCCTTGGACGATATGACCTGATACCGTGAGGTCAGGTCTACTTTTAGACTTTCGCAGTAAGTGAACTTTTAGGCTCGTTCGACATAAAATAACAGTTGTTACATCAACCAAGAATGCACAATTAATACTGATATGAGTAGAAATAAAGTTACTAACCACCTTGGGTCCTTGTTGGGTCCAGTGTTGTGTTTTTGTTGCCCGTTCTTCCGGTTTCACTTCAATTCA
This sequence comes from Hanleya hanleyi, assembly GCA_036873755.1. Taxonomy (NCBI): domain Eukaryota; kingdom Metazoa; phylum Mollusca; class Polyplacophora; order Lepidopleurida; family Hanleyidae; genus Hanleya; species Hanleya hanleyi. The sequence goes on from JAVTVY010022040.1 coordinate 26,791, forward strand.
ACTGAATCCGGATGTGGACAGCTATCAGCAGGCCCACGCGTCACTGTTTTTCGTGAAAACTTGCCTTCCTTTCACTGTCGGGAAAACTGAAAGTCTGCAAACTCTTCTAAATTCAAAAAAAAAAATTCTTCTCGCTTCGAGCGGTCTTTCGACTCAACCGCTTGATTGACAGTTGCACGTGACTTCAGAGGCTCTTCAATTCCATTGGCTAATGCCTTTGTATTTTTCCGCGCCATAAACAAAATAAAATCCAACTTAATTTGTGTTAGAAAATTACTTCAAAAGACAGCCCGTGGCTCGCGTCTCGTGGGGTATCCTTCCACCTTTCACTCGAACAAATATTTATGCTATTCAAACTCAACAGTGCTCCTCTATTTATTATATGATATTTAGCATACAACATTAGCATACAACATATTTATTTCGACAGTTTCATTGCAGAAAATCATTTCTGTCAACCACTCTGGAGATCTACTTTTCGAGCCGCCTTACTCTAATATCCCGTCGCCTGCTTCTCGAGAAATCGCGCGAGATTTGATATTTTGGTGAAACTGATGAAAAACAGATCATTCGTCTAATTACATCAAATATAGACAACATAGATGATAGTATAGTGAATTTCGGTGAGTAGCCCTCCCAGATGAATGGTTCTGCATTCCGGTCGCATGTTCTGAAAGTGTTGTCGGTGAGAATTGGTGAGCATAAACGAAGCGTAGCTGAATGATATTAACCCTCTGGACCATTTGCCAAAAACAACAACAACAACAACACGAAACAACAACAACACGTTGAATGACTGTCTCATTCAGATTGTCCTCGATTGATTTTGTGCAAAGGGTTTGTCCACCTGCAGCAGGAAGAACTGTGAATCGCCATTTTTCCGAACAATTCAGTTTGCTTGACCACGTGTAGCATTCTATTTTCCAACAACTTCAAGTAGGTCATTCTTGTTTACCATCAAGGAAGAGATGATTCAACTTTATTCTCGATTTAAACAATCGCCGCATTTCTTCAATTTCCAAATTTTACTTCGAAAAATCCACCACATTTTTTATCAATTTTGATCAACGGTAATTGTTTCTAAAATCAATTTAATTCAATTTCTGGTTATACCAGCTGCATTTTCGGTTAATCCTTACCCTGAAAATGTGCAAAACACAGGAGATTGCTTACATATTGACCATGTAGGCCTAATGGGCATATATAATATGTTTTATTAATTGGAAAGAGAGGTAATGTTGAAAATTTGTACTCAGTCCAAGAAATGTAATAAATACAGTTCAATTTCATAGTAAAGTGAGGCCATGGGACACTGGTTTCGATACTGATTTTATTTTTTTGGAACATCATGATGTCTTGTCGGTATCATTGAAAACTGTTGACCGCTTCTCTCTTGCAGGAAACTAGCCTATGTTTATGTATACTATGATTGTCTTTTTGAATTTGGTGCTAACTGTTATATGGAATATGGAATAGGTCTTTGGATTGTGGACGCGCATATTCTTTAATGGACGACGGCTGAATTATGAATGACGGACTAGACGCTTGTAATGAGTAAGCCGGTATATATTGTGCTTCATGAATTGTTTCAATACTCTTGATAAAAAAAATAGTGGTAGCAATTCTTTTAAATCGTAAGAGAATATCCTTTTTTGCACTGTTGCATGTTCCACTGAGGTCGCAATACTAATATTGATTAACAAACGACGGAAAATTATTATATGCGTGGTGATTTTAGTGTGGAAAGACGAACAACAGATTTATTTGTGTACGGTACTGCATGATATTCGAACCCCTTTGGAGCGTGAATGCTACAGACCGAACGTATCAGTTAAGCTACGACGTACTCTCAGTGGTTTATAAGCTTGCTACAACCATCATAAACTGATCTGTTAAGCTTTTTGGACAAATTAGGAGACAAATTAGTGGTAGGCTGCGGTTAAGCAAACTAATGTCGAATGTGATGATTTGATATGAAATGTATGCTTATTTTTAACAAAATATCATCCTAGCAACACAGCTTGTAAATAATTTTCTCAGATCAATTGAAACCACCGACAAACCATGTCTGCGAATTACAGGGATTTCCCATTTCTGAGATTTAATAAGATCTATTGATCAACTCTTTGACGGAATCTGGTGAATTCATTTATTCCAGTTATCCAATTCCACGTACGTGAACAAAACAACTCGGCTCTATGATTATTGTTTAGGAAATGCATACTGCATTCATGCTTTAGAAAAGCAGGATATCTAAATTACTCTCGCTCAATTTACAGTAAGTAATTTATATTCACATTAACTTGTAGAGCACGAAATTGGAGCGAAACCACAGAATTACTGTTAACGCTATCTGGCGTGGGCCTTTTGGGACCTCTCCAGGTCTGGGGGGGGGGAGGGGACGAAATGCCTCCCCCTAATTATTGTTCTTACCCCTCGAGTTAGGGGGCTGAAACTTACCACACTATACCCTTGGGTGAAGCTTTACCAGAAAATGTAAACAGAAAATCCAAGGTGGTCAACAAGACGTCATCTTCAAAAACTGCATTTTTTTGTCGATTTTTCGGTCAGATATTTTGAATTTTTATTTATGCAATTTCTCCACAAAAACGGCGTAATAAATTAGTAAATATTAATGTGATGTGAAATAAAATAGTTTTTCCCACTTTTAATGGCGGAAAAGCAGGAATTTTGAAAAAAAAATGACGAAAACATCACTTTTCTGGTACCCCATGTGGTCGCCATCTTGAATTTATCCATGATCCTCTCCTCGTGGGGTTATGCAAATAGGCTCACAATGACCTCGGAGTGTCAGCTCTTAATTTTTTGTCGTTCTGGAGATAGCGCAGAAAATTTGGTAGGGCGAGGGGCATTTTGCCTCGCCCCCAGGCCTGGTAGGTTTAATACCAGTATATGACATCAAGCATGACATTATTACAGATATAATGTACATTGATGATGAGATAGTTTGATAATCACTGACAAGAGTCAGACGTGTTGACACGGGTGTTAGTTAGTATATTGGTAACTCCTTGGTTCATACACCCTTGTTTGTAAATGCGGCCTCTGAAATGTCCTGTTGAACCTTTCCACAACGGAAGCCTTCGTCTCGTGTGAAAGAAGAACACCTGCTGGGCTTTCAGAAACTTTTGGAACGGTCTTTTGAGGAATTCGGTGCCTTCGTCGGTTTGCAAATACAAGGGTTTGCGCCCGGTCTTGAAGATGTCCTTGAACGCCGATATGAGATTCGCCCCCGTTTTCGTCCGGATGGATACCACCTACGCATACTTCGACAGGATATCGATGCATGCCACAATATACCGATTCCCATCGTGTGTTTGGCAAAGGCGCTCATATCGACCAAATTCGCTTGCCATTGGGCATCTATACCACCCACGATGATCCGGGCATCTCGATGTAAGGTATAGGTGTCTTGTTGTTTGAGCCAATCTCGGACTTGCAATAGACGAATGCCGTGGGATTGAGAGCGCGATAGAGAGCAGACAATGTACTGTAGGCCGCCAGACTATCGGGACTGTAGTATAAGTTATACCTTCTCCCAGCGCTTCATGGTGATGACTGATAATGAACCCGGAGAGTATCGTGTATTTATAACGATCGAGGTCGAGGTCTGATGTTCGAGTTCTACCACCGTTGTATATATCCTCGGTTGACTGATTCCAGTCGGGTAATCAATGACGTCGTCGTCCTCCGACAGTCGACTGTTAAGTGCCACATCTTTGTGGAGTACCGAACGGTCTCTTGCCTTGACGTGGTTGATGATTTGTTCATTGGATTCTGCCGCCACGTCACGCAGGGCACGCTCACCGCTCAATACCCGTTTAAATTTGGTCCAGCCATCACAGTGTAGCGTAACCGTATTCGATATGGTCTCAGCGCGCGATCAGCAAACATCTACACGGTCTTTCACGATGGTGACTTTATCTTCATAGACGTGTAACCCCATCTGGGGTGTAAGGGGAGGGAAGGCTCGTAGGACTGGAGACATGGTTGACCAAATGACGAATGTTGAATGACGCAAACACTGACTGACCCTCGTATATATACCCATCATGAGGTAACCTTGGCATCATGACGTCATTCTGGATGTCATTTGCCCTTCACATGACCTTTGACCCGGATGTAGCATCATTCATAGATTCAGTCACTGGGGTCTTATATGTGGAGGGAGATCACTCTTGTTCACCTGACTCGACGTCACCGGAAGTGATCCAGACATGACCCGGAAGTGATCTTTGACACGGATGTGACCCGAATGAGGCCTTTGACCGATGTGACGTCACCGCTGGGCCGTAGATTATTTCAATGAACAAGCCCCGTTCTGGCTTAAGTTTTAACCATTTCAATGTACAAGCCCCGTTCTGCGCTTCAGTTTTCACGTGGGTGTTCTCACGTTGTTGTTGTTTATTGTTATTGTTACAAAGGGATCTCACCCAAAACCGGGTCTTGTGCGTTTTCTGTACAATAGGTTACGAGCATAGCGAATGGCCATCAATGCCCACGTCAGTTCCACGCCATTCTCATCCAGTCGGATGCTCCCCCACTATTGCTACACATTGGCACCTCCCACGGCCCATTTGAACCAATAGTTGACCCCAAGACGTCCATTCCCATACACTTTGTCTACTGCGTATGCCCAGATAGACGATATTCCCACCTCAGTCTCTCATACACACTCCTACGCACCCTTGAAATGGCCGCTTTCGATACCACTAGTACTGATGACGTCATCGATTACGTCACAGATGACATGAACATCCCTCAAATCGTGGTCTACACCACGAGAGCTTCAAGATGACACTCCGCACTCCCTCTTTGGATGAGACATTGAACCTCAATCTCTCAAATATACCCCTGCGCACCTCAAGAATGACCACTTTACTTACTACACTCCAACTGCGCATGCGCAGATTGGCGCGACTTCCAACAAAAACACGCCCGTCTGAATCTACCCCACGAAGGCTTCACTAGGATACCCCAAACGGGCCATTTGGACCAAACATGCTCCATCTCCTTCCTTCACACCCCCAACATGACCAACCGATGACGTCACCAATGGCGTCACAGATGACGTGGACATCCCCCAAGCCGTGGTCTATACCACGAAAGCTTCACTTTGACAGCTCACACGACGCATTCGGACCACCGATGGTCCTTCACTATGAAGTATCCACACGGCCCATAGCTCCCGCTTAAGCGGAATTAGATACGCTAGCTCGGGAGCTGTGATTACAGATCAGCTCAAACAACTCATCTGATGTTAATGGATGAGCATCATGGACGTCTGATGGAGTAAACGCATTAACATGGGGTAACCTGGCAAATGCAAGAAACCTGGTAAATACAAGAAACCTAGAAAAATTAACCTGTAATGTCCGACGTCGTACGGCTTAAATTTCCCACCGAAACAATACATGTACACCTACATGTTTTTGTCGAGTGGCATGTACAGTGAAGCGGGCCTCGGGGACTAACAGTCCACCAGCAGAATCCTACCATATACAGGTAATAAATTAGAGCGATACGCAAGAGGTGGACAAAAAACACCAAATATGTCAATTTAGGACATAAATAGGTTGAATTACTTCAAATTGGTTGAAGTTATTAACATTCAACACCAACGAGCACAATACTGTATAGCACATGTTTTTCTTTGGCGCATATCCATATTCTCCGTCATATTTTATCACAAATTAGAGTCCTGAAGCATTTAATCTTATATCTCTTTAAATGAAGATACAATGGTTGAAACAACAATGGCGACATCTATGTTATTATGAATGATGCTATCTCATTCAACGCCATCAGCGTACGTTGGGTTTCCGATGCAGACAGTATATAAATCATGCGTATGTCCATGAAGCTTTGTACATCACCTCCGACTTGGCACTAAAAGGTTTACTGAAACAGCTGGGATATATTTGAGGGAATTAATGCATTTGCTCGACAAAGAAGTTTGACACCTGTCAGCAGTAATACAGCTGAGGTTGGATTTCATTAAGACGCTGGACCAAATCACGAACGATTTTGATCCACTGGTCCATTTGCCTATCTGGAAAATACCACAGGCAAACGAGCAGCTGGGATAGCAAGGTCCAGATCCGAGATTCAATATTCAGCGATCGTCCATTAAAGAATTTCCGTGTCAATAATCGAACGACCTATTTCGTATGAAAGTGAGCACTAATGACAAAGGTATATGAAATAAAAATGATGGAAACAAGCAGCCAGAGGATGCTAAGTCCCCCGCCGAAACGGCAGCAATATTTTTCAGCATTGTTGGTCTCGGGAAATATACATGAAGGAGGCAACTGCTACTTCATAGGCGTTGGATGCAGAAGGGTCTTTCTGCCTTCCCAAGTTTTAAAATCAATTCAGAAAGGTTGACTGAACGTTTTTTTGCTTCTGTAATAGTTTCCCAAATGAAGCATGGAAATTATGTAACCGAGAAGCGACCCAGGTGACATCTCAAGGCATATTATCTGCAAACCAAATTTGACGAGAAGCTGAATGCATCCTCAACCTATTGTCTGGAAACCAAAATTTAAATTTGCCACCAGGTGTCACCACCTGTAGGTGCAAGTGGGTGAAATGCAATCCCAAGGATCATCTCATGACATGGTGTATCAGCATACAAACTTTGGGAAGAATCTGAAAAAGGGTTATCGCCCAGAAACCAAATTTAGATTTGTATGCACAAGTGTGCGAAACACAATCCCAAGTGACATCTTATGGCATATGAATACCAAATTTGAGAATAATCCGATGAGCAGTTGTCAAATTATTGCCAGAAACAAATTTCAGATTTTTCCACCAGGTGTCGCCACCAGTATGCAGAAGCAGGTAAAATACAATCCCAAGGGACATATCATGGCATGGTATCTGCATACCAAATTGAAGAAAAATCTGAGGAGCGAAATCAATTTTAGATTTGACACGAGGTGGTGCTCTCTGTAAGCACGAGTGGGTGAAACGCAATCCCAAGGGACATCACATGTCATGATATATTCATACCAGAGTTAAGAAGATATCTGACCAGCGGTTCTCAATTTATTACCCAGAAACAAATCTGGTATTTTGCCACCAGGTGGCACCATTTGTAAGTAAAAGTGAGCGAAAGGCAATCCCACGCAACATCTCCTGGCATGATACATGCATGTTAAATTGTGAGGAGATTCCGATGAGCAGTTCTCAAGTTGACAGCTGAAAACAAATTTTGATTTTAACACCTGGTGGCGCCACCAATAGGCGCAAGTGGGCGAAATGCAATCTCAAGCGACATCTTAGGTCTTGGTATTACCTGGAGACAAATTTGGGATTTTCCCACCAAGTGGCGCCACCTGTAAGTGCAAGTGAGTGCAAGTGAGTGAAAGGCAATCCCATGCAACATCTCTGGCATGGTACATGCATGCTAAATTTGAGAAGAATCCGATGAGCATGCAGTTCTCAAGTTATTGGCCAAAAACAAATTTCAGGTGGCATCACTTTCTGAGCAGAAGTAGATAACGCAATTCCAAGCAACATCTCAAGGTACAATGTATATGCATGCCTAATTTGGGAAGAATTTGATGAGCAGTTCTCAAGTTATTGCCCGGAAACCAAATTTCGAGCAACATTTCAAAGCATTTCAAAGTTATTGCTTGCAGCACAAAAGAACGGAAAGAACCCTAGTGGCGCCACCTACAGCCAGATGTTTCTGAAACGCAATACCAATCACCATCTTGTCACAAGGAATGCATATGCTAAATATTGAAGAAACTAGATACAGACGATCGAATACGATTGGAGGCATGCCTTTTGCATCTTTAGTAAAGGAAACATTCATTATTTGTCAAGTAAAAACGTAAAACTTAAGAAAAACATCATTAGCATGGCCCCATAAGATGCCTTGAGGGTAGGTACCCACATACCAAATTTAAAAGAATCCATTAAGGTCCAACAGTTACTGTCCGGAAATGCAATTTTACCTTGGCCCTCAGGTAGCGCTATGTGTAGGCAGATAGGCATAAAAAAATAATCCCAACTGAGATCTTGAGGCAAGATCCCTTGACATTGGACATAGAAAATGTTAACTTGGCCTACAGGTGATGCCACCTATGAGCAGATCGACAAGAAAAACAATACCAAGTGAAACCTTCAGGTAAGGTACATGTATACCAAACTTGAAAGAATTCATTCAAGTATTAAAAAGTTATTGTCCGGAAACATAATTTTAAATTTGCCCACAGGTGGCACCACCTATATGTGGATCGGCAGGAAAAACAATGCCAAACGAGAAATTGAGGCGAGGTACCTACACACCAAATTTGGAATGAATCGGTTCAGGTTTTCAAAAGTTATTGTCTGAAAACACTTAACTTAGCTTTCAGGTGGTCCCCCTGTCAACATGAAAAACATTCTCAAGCCAGATCTTAGGCAAGGTACCACCACACCAAATTGGAAAGAATCCTTAAAGTTTTCAAAAGTTATTTTCTGGAGATGCAATTTGAACTTGACCCGAGGTGGCGCCACCAAGAAGCGGATTGGCACGAAAAACAATTTCAAGCAAGATCTATAGACAAGGGACATATTTACCAAATACAAAAACATGGGTCTGTGGCTGATAAATTGAAACCTTTTGGGGTTGCAATTATCCCAATATTGCAGACACGCACAAATTTCAGCTTCTGCCAAAATATATTGGAGATATATATGCTCAAACACGATATATGAGGGTCAGGCGAGGGCTAGTTTGAGAGATAGAGGGTGCGGCTCGGCGCCCTGGGGATGGGGACATGCTCTTCTTGAGGGTAGAGGTAGGTGTGCTGACATGAAAGTCATAGAAAGCTCCCTGTACATGAAACAACCACACTGACAACTTCATGTCATCATCTGTCAGTCCGAAAAACCACATGGTCAAATTCAATTAAATTCAGGAACTTTAGGAACTCAGTTGTAGACACAAATGACGTGTGGACACAAATGGTTCCTGCAGCTTTAGGGTAAATCATATGATGTGAGATACAATTATTTGATAGCAAAATTGAAGGAAATGTTGTCCTTCATTTAAGATGACACAAAAATAAAAAACAAAACGGGTTCGGTATTTCATGTTTTTCATCTGAAATAAAATATGCTTCTGCAAAAGCTTTAGGGTAAACCAGGGATTCGGTACTGCGGGGATTTCCCCGCCATTTATTTCATATTATACTTCTGAAATATAATATGGTTCCTGCAAAAGCTTTAGTGTAAATCATATGATGTGGAATAGAAGGACTGGACAGCAAATTTAAGAAAATGGAGTCCTTCATTTAAAGCGACATGAAATTCAAAACTAACAGCGAGAAGCGGAAGAAAGAAGAAAAATGACAAACGCATTTAGGGATGCCTAGTTATTAGACAAAGCATTTGGAAGTTATCGCTCCAATGTGAAGAATTTGAATGGAAACCACGGACATGCACAGAAGATTGGAACAAGACCCAGTGGCGCCATCTTCAGGCGGATCTTGCTCAAACGCAATACCAACCCATGTCTGGTCACAAGGAGTGTATATGCTAAATTTCGAAGGAATCCGACAAAACTTTTGGAAGTTATCGCCTGTGAAGAATTTCAACAGACATCCACAGACACAAAGAGAGCAAGACCCATTTTAACTGGAACAGACACGAAGAAGCGAAACTCAGTGGCGCCACCTTCAGGCAAATGTTACTGAAATCCAGTACGCAACCGCGTCTTCTCACAAGGAATGTGTATGCCGAATTTCGGAAGAATCCAAGAAAGCGTTTGGAAGTTATCGCTTGTAACTGATATCCACGGACATAAAGAAGCAAGATCCATTTTGACCCAGTGGCGCCACCTTCAGGCAGATGTTGCTGAAATACGATACCGACTGGCGTCTTGTCGCAAGGAATGTGTATGCCGAATTTCGGAAGAATCCAACAAAGCGTTAGGAAGTAATCATTCGAACAGACATGCACGGACATGCACGGACACATAGAAGCAAGAACCATTTTAAAGTCCCCCGGCCGCGTTGCGGCGGGGGACAACAAACATCGTTCTGCGTTAATCAAACCCAGAATTAGCGCTCATAAATTACCAATAGAAAAGGGGCGGTACACCAACACACCCAGATGTGATCGTTTATGGGAGATGAAAAACATTTTCTATTGTACTGCTATGGCATATGGCTGGTCGTTCACCTCTTCTCCTACATACAATCTGCAGTATGCTGAAATACTGGCATCTGATTCGTGATGCTTATGCTTTCTCAGTCTCCATGGATGCTCAGAACAAAAGAATTTGGGTGACTGATATCTAATGTATATTGTCTTACCTAAAGCTTGAACATTGTTCAAAGTACAGAACCTGTCGGTTGGGGAACTTGTATCAAAGGCTACCAAACGGTTCACTTCATTTTTTTTCTAATTGGTGGTCAACCCAATTAGCTGATGACAGAACACATGTTATTAGTGGAAACAAACTACGTACATACAGATTATTTAAGCAGAGATTTATTTATGAACCATATATAGATGCACTACAATATAACCATCGTGCTTCCTTGTGTAAATTAAGAACCAGTAGTCATCATTTGCAAATGGAAATTGGTCGATATGGTAAACTTGATAGAGTTTCCCCAGAGAAAAGGTTCTGTACACTCTGTAATTCGGGTCGTGTTGAAGATGAATTTCACTTTATCATGGAAAGTAGTCTGTATTCAACCCTTAGGTATCAGTTCTTGTCTGCTGTTGAAAGCAGCAACAAAGTATTTTTACAGCTTAGTCCTCAAAACAAATTTATATGGCTGTTATCTTGTGAAGATTTTGATGTCATGAAATCTCTTGGCAAATTTGTCCATGAAGCAATGGAGCTTCGTAAAACAAAAGTGTAGCTTATAACAAGAGTAGACTGTATAGGTCTATATATCTTTATTCAAACGCCATTGTAACATTCTCCCATAATTCTGTATATTAAGACAGTTTTTGTATATGTATATACATGAATCGGTATCCAGTTTGATTCCCCTTGTGAATTCATAGTGGTTTTCTTCTTTAAATTTGAAACTACAAGTTTTGTTCGAAATTTCATGTTGTATTAATGATAACTCCATTCCGTGGGTTCCTGTTTCGTTATGTTATGGTCACTGGAAATTATTCCTGGTTTGTTTAGCTCATGTCTCAATCATTGTAAATCAATACAGGAGTTATCTCCCGTGTAGTAAATTGTATCTGCCCTGATTGGGCGCTGTGATCAGCATAATAAAAACCTTACCTTACCTTACCTTGCTCTGTATTTAAAGAGCAAAGAGAGTCCCTGTTTAATGCACTTTGCTTACCCCCCATACCTGTAGACCCCAACAACTTATTCAAGCAACTTGCTGATGGGTCAAGTTTTATCATGGCTAAAGCAACCGCAAAATTTGTCTACGACTGTTTCAGCCTCTTGGGTTAGTGTAAACGTATTCTTGATGTTTTATAGAATCAGTGATCACCTATAAATATATACACCTCACTCAAAAGTAGCAATGCCTGTGGTTATTTTAAAATATGGCTATTTTAATATCGGGTAAATGGAAACCCTATTATATATTTGCATGTTTTATCTGTTGTCTGATGTTTGTGGTTGTGTATGTTTTATATGTATGTATGATTGCGTTTTAGCCCTGCTGGGCACAACTTTTACGCAAATAAACCATTCTATTCTATGATGTGGAATACAATTATTTGATAGCAAAATTTAAGGAAATGTTGTCCTTCATTGAAGAGGACACGGAAATAAATTTTAAAAAACGGGGGGTTCGGTATTTAATATTATACATCTGAAATAAAATATGGTTCGTGCAAAAGCTTCAGGGTAAATCATATGATGTGGAATACAATTATTTGATGGCAAAATTGAAGAAAATTTTGTCCTTCATTTAAGATACACGAAATTCAAAAACCAGGGTTCAGTACTGCGGGGATTTCCCCGCCAGTTATTTCATATTATACTTCTGAAATCAAATATGGTTCATGCAAAAGCATTAGGGTAAATCATGTGATGTGGAATAGAATGATTTCATAGCAAAACTGAAGGAAATGTTGTCCTTCCGTTGAGCGACACGAAATCCAAAACTAACAGGGGTTAGGTACTGTGGGGATTCCCCCGCCAGTTATTTCATATTATACTTCTGAAATAAAATATGGTTCCTGCAAAAGCTTTAGTGTAAATCATATGATGTGGAATAGCAAGACTGGAAAACAAAATTTAAGAAAATGATGTCCTTCATTTAAAGCGACATGAAATTCAAAACTAACAGCGAGAAGCGGAAGAAAGAAGAAAATGACCTAGGGATGCCTGATTAGACAAAGCATTTGGAAGTTATCGCTTGTGAAGAATTTGTATAAAAACCACGGGCATGCACAGAACATTGGAACAACACCCAGTGGCGCCACCTTCAGGTGGATCTTGCTGAAACGCAATACCAAACCACGTCTGGTCACAAGGAATGTATCTGCCAAATTTCGAAGGAATCCGACTAAGCTTTTAGAAGTTATCGCCTGTGAAGAATTTGAACAAACATCCACAGGCACAAAGAGAGCAAGACCCATTTTAACTGGAACGGACACGAAGAAGCGAAACTCAGTGAGGCCACCTTCAGGCAGATGCTGCTGAAATGCAGTGGCAACCAGCGTCTTGTCGCAAAATATACGTGTGCCGAATTTCGGGAGAATCCGACAAAGCGTTTGGATGTTATCACTTGCGAAAAAATTTAACAGGCACCGACGGACAAAAAAAGAAGCAAGACTCATTTTGACCCAGTGGCGCCACCTTCAGGCAGATGTTGCTGAAATGCAATACCAACTGGCGACATTTCAGTCTAAGCAATGCTGCTGATCTGAGCAAGGCTGCTTTCATACACTCAAATTCTCCATCCTTGTCAGGAAGTGGGAAAAGCTATACAAATTCATTCCTTCTCCAACGTACTACCCTGTCCACTTCCCCACTTCCGAACTGTTGGTAAAATGTGCAGCTAGCATGGCCAGGACATCATCTCCAGTTGTGTATTACAAGACATTGTTACACTGCCTAAAATCATTGATATCTACCAAACATACCGTATCATTCCTCTCGCTTCTGGCAAAATTAATCTTTGGTTTCCACAAATCTTCCGAATATCTCCCATTAAAAACGTTTGCCAGGTCGTCCGTCATGGTTCTTCTCCCTGACTGCTGACAGAGGGTGTCCGATAGAACTATCGATCCGTGAAATGAACGATGATAACATAACGAGACATAGCTGCGCTGTATTATATTGATGTCGACAAGGAATAAACATAATTATTTGATAGTATTATTAATTGTGTGTTGCTTATGATTAACGTTAACTTTTCACTCGCTGGAATCCAGCCTTTCGTTCCATATGGGCAATATTCTCATCAGCCATCATCATTCAATATGAATGTGATACATGTTCATTGTAATTGATACATTATGATGCAGGTGACCTGTAACACCAGTATGCAAAATAATTTCGAGCTCATTGAATCATCATCACATGATGCTGAGACAGATCAGAACGGAGTGTCGGTAAAATCAGGTGTGTTTTGTATAGAGGATTCTGTCAATGATGATGCTATACTGTACTCATACAAAATATGAAGTGTTGATGTGTAGGGCCTATAGCACAAAATCACAAACAAGTTGTTAAAACTAGGCACACAGGGTCTCATTTCTGCCGCTAACGTGTTGATTTGGGTGGGGGCGTCCTCTCAGGGGGAGGTCGGGGTGGGAAGGAGCCTAATGTCTCAAGCAGTATTCCAGGTTTTCCATCAATATACTCTATTCCATAGCCCAATATTTCAAGCACGTGAAATCAGACAAAAATTATTTGCGGGGAATGTGACTTTCTAATCCCTACACATGTAGCTGGACATGCTAGTGGGGAACCCTCAACCCCAGGTTAAAAACCATTGGTGAAGTTAACGTCCAACAAATGCAAAACTGAGCTTGGCATCCGGCCCTATGTTATTCAGTGATGTATTCTCCTACGGACCCTATTGCCTCGACGGAGGTCTTTGCGCTCATCCAGCGCTTGTTAACTTATTATTTCCTATGAAAATGAATAATTGATGTCATGAATTGTACCTGTCTCAGTGAAAGAATGAGGGCTCAAAATGCGGTAAAATACCTTTTCATACAAGAAAATAACTATCACAGTTGCACGAATTAACAACTGCATCGATTTGTCAGCACATAAAACTTCTTGTCATTTATCGTGCTGAACAAGTGTTGAGATGCATGTCCGGCCTCAAATGCAGTAACGTTAAATGTTTCCCCTTCCTCAGACTATACAATTTGGACGAAAAATGAGAAAGTGCAATAGATCTTCGAAAGACATGAGCTTTAACATCGTCCTTTTAACCAATAATTTGAAGCTGCAGGTAAAAACTTAAAACAAATGACCTTTCGTTATTTTGCGACCATATTTCCATCAGAAGCGTAAACCCGTATGCATAAATACGCAACATATAACTGCATGTCACAATGGATACTCGTGTCGTTGAATATGTACATAATTACCCCGTGTGGTCCAATGCAAGTAAGCATTAAATGTTTGCCATGAGCATCTGAAACAGCTATTTTTGACAGAGACTTCTTTTTGTTCTTGTCTCTAGGTTCAAGTATTTCTCTCTAGACCCTTCGCTAACCCTATGATATCACATGATACAAATACACATCGTCCGTCGTGTTGAATTCTATAAAGAACACTTCTTTCACTTCAGTCTAAGTTACAGTTAAACGAGAGGGTTATTTATCTTAATGTTTTTTAATTTAAGTTTACATTTTCTGATTTCGAGCTATTTCTTGCATTTTTAAGAAAAATCCTGAACGGCGATGCTACACGGGCAAGTTTTTCGTATTATTTTTCTGTGCCAAGGACAAAAACTCGTGTAGAAAGGAGAAAGTGGCAACTTTTCTTCGTCAATTTCCAAATGTTCAAAAGCTGGCCGTGCTAGTGATTAGCGAACGATAAAACATATCGACTTATTTATGCGTGTGCGTCTTCCAGGCCTCTTATCAAATTCTGGGATTCCTGAAAGTGAAAGCAAACAATTATGTAGTTTCTCTATTTACTAGCCATTTACTAGCCTTCCGTCCTTCATGACAATGCTGGCCCTAAGACGAGGCAAACTTGTTACTTTTCTTCACGGACACGCCACTTATTCAGACTTGGCTAGCAATAGTTGTCAAGGAAAACTTGCCCATGTAGAACGGGCTTAAATAGGCCATTCAGTTCCAATAGCTAAATAGCTCTGAATAAAAAACCATTTGAGCCATCCTTGTAGTATTGATCGCCAAGTAAGAGGCGTTTATCACTACAATATACATACACCACCCCGATAAATCTGTTTATTTAAAATAACGTCTGTGAAATCTCATTGTCTGATGTTCTTGTTCTTTTTCTTTGTTTCTTGCTTGCATATCTTCATAGATCGTTCAATGGCGTGAAAGGTTTTGTCCCAGGATATATCCATGTAAGCACAACCACACGATAAGGACACCGATAGTGATAGCGGACCGGATACACTCTCCTTATCAAGGTGAACATTCACAGAACAAGTTTTTGAACTAGTTTTATTAATTAAGTTTGATCTGAACACACTTTTGTCCAAATTCTCAAATACTCTATCCTCTTCAGAGACAGGAATAAACAATAAGAACTCATCTCCTCCCCACCGGACTACCCTGTCTCGTTTCCCTGAAACGTCGGTGAGATATTCAGCCACGAGAACAAGAACCTCATCTCCTGTTTCGTATGAGAAATCATTATTAAACAGTTTAAAATCATTGATATCTATTAAACATACGATAGAGCTCTTGCTTGAGTAAATAAACTCTGGCTTTAACACATCTTCGAAGAATCGCCGATTACAAACTTGTGTGAGTGTGTCTGTCTGCGCTATTCTCTCCAATTGCTGATAGCGATTCTGCAAATCATTTATTGCTTTGTGCACTGAGATCAGATGAATCAGCAATGGGGCATAACTGATCGATATCAGAAGGCCTACGGTGAATTTTAGAACAAACGAGAGAGTACGGTGTTTCGGTCGTTGATCACCAGTTTTTTCTTTGATGAGACGATTACTTTGGTGCGGGTCCATGGCGGTTCAATTAACTGAAGCCTGCATAAGTAAAAAGAACAGAATCTCACAATATGTTATAATATTAAAACTTTTATTCCAATTGTAGAACAGTTATGAACTTAACTCTATCTGGCCTGGGCTTTTTGGGACCTGTCCAGGCCTGGGGGTGCCGAAATTTTCAAAAACGTAGATTTTTTGGTCAGACTTTCCGAATTTTTTATTTAAGCAATTTCTCCGCAAAAGCGGCATGATAAATTAATAAATATTAATGTGATGTGAAATAAAATAGTTTTTGTCACTTTTCATCGCGGAAAAGCATAAATTTTGAACAAATATGAAGAAAACATCACTTTTCTGGTACCCCACGTGGACGCCATCTTAAATTTATCCATGATTCTCTGTTCCAGGCGTTATGCAAATAGGCTCAAAATGACCCCAATATGATAAACTATAAAGTCAGGGAGTTTCAGCTCTCCATTTGTTGTCGTTCCGAAGATAGCGTAGAAACTTCAGTAGGGGGGGGGGGGTCCCCCCCCCAGGCCTGGTAGGGTTAAAAGAGAATAATAGGATAGATACGATACTGGACATCTACATGAAGTAACGTATGACCTGATATTGTCTTACACAGAATATTGATTCATAGACGTGATAGTCAAAATAAAATAGTGACAATAATGAAAAGAGATGTGTGTACTGTTTATCGAATATCTACTTCTAAGCCACCTTAATCCAAGCACGAATTGAATCCTAGTGGCATTTACAATGTAAATAACAACATTAACAGCAACGATTGCTACTTTTAATCTGAATTGACTAGTGTTCTTGATGCATTAGTCAGTCATTAGTTGTTGTGGTCAAGGACATCTTCATCGCTTCAAGGGGTATTTTTTTTCTAAGAAAGAATAATTCTTTATACATAATTCTAAACGTTTATTCTTATTTAAATATACGAAAACGAGTCAGCAAAGCCGAAAGTCACAAGAAAAGAAAATAAATAAAAAGAGACAGGAATATATAGATAATCGGTAAGAGACGAACATATATAGATGAGAAAAATACCCCTAAATGTGTTGATAGTACAACTAGACGGGATGGAAATGTATCTATTGACACCAGTTTGTTTTTTCAGTGAAGTTATTCCAAAAAAGCCACTTCAAATATATAGGGAAACAGTTCATTTTGGATGAAAGTGACTTATTTTGGACATCCCATGCATTTCCAGGAACATGATTGTAAAGAACAGCGATGGATGGTGGAATCGGTGTGATAAAAGCAAGGTAGTTTAGATCTGCTTTCCGTATTTTTATGACTTGAATCTGATTCCATCAACAGAATATTAGAACAAAAAATATTTACATTTTCTCTTAATTCCGTTTTATTACGTAACAATAATAAGCCGGGGCTGAAATTTGGAAAATTATCAAAAGTTATCTCTAACGAGTGAACGCTGTGTGTGTAAGGAAATAAAACGGCCATTATCGAGAGCCGCCATAATATCGCGCTCGCCCGCCTATACCCGTCCTATCTATCACACCCGGACATACCTGTTATGAGATGACACATAAATCTTAGTAAAGCTGGGTCATAGGAGTGTTTCAATCTCATTCAGTGAAGGACATCCCACCCTATACAGCCGAACCTCGAGTCCAGTAGGCTCTACTAGTTCAGTTCAATAGTCTATATCTATGTCTCTGTAAGAGTGTACATCTAAATCATCATGCTCTTAAAAGGAGAGGATATTTTGCCATACACCATTACACCTGACCTTGTAAAGGAATTCAAGGTGAGTGCAGTACCTTTACACATTACAGGTTAACCGAAGATATATTCTCTCATAAATATATTATATAGTTAGCATTAAGTGGGATTGAATCATTGTAGAATTAAAATCCCTATCATTTTTGTGATAACATGCGTTTAAAGGTTGTGATCAACGAAGTTATTTTTAGTGCTGACTAAAGTTTACTTCATGAAGTTCAGAAATGACTTTTTTTGTAAGGAGATGTGAAGATATGATCTACGGTACTGGAAAAGGGGTTCCCAACAGGCTCAGACATGGATGTATATATAGATATATATAGGCCAAGCCCTAGCTATGTTATATTCCCCTGGTCTCTGCATTGCCTTGTGTGTATGTATATGATATACAGCATTCACGTTGGTGGCGAAAAGTGAGCTGCTGTAATTTTTGACAAGTGGATGTCCACCTAGTAATCCTTTCACTGCTTCCAATATGTTTACGTCTCCGGCTTGTAATGTTGTCTTAAATACACTCATTGAATCGTATAAATGCCATGGAGGTAGCCATGGTAGCCATGAATAACCTGTCTGTAAATAATTAACTCATTTCAGCTGCATGGTATAAACTATAAGATATGGCTGTAACTGTCTCCGTGCTCGATACAACACTTATACCCATCAACATGGCCAGTGATACAAAGGATGTATTACACCAAAACCATCCAGTGGACATCAAAAGTAAATCCCCGGCTACAAACAGCACCTTTGGACAACCGGGAAGAGCAAATACATGCATATACCGACATCATCACCTGTGCGTATTTGTTTTTATGACTGCCCTGTTGGTGATAGTTCGTGGTGATACACCAGCGACCTGTGATATAGCAGGACTTATCAAAACCACCGAGGTGTACTCATACCGAATTCCTCTGTCCCGTGAAATTAGGATCTGTCTCAAGTGTCCACCTGGGTCCTATAGAGAAGGGCAATGCACATCCATTGATACACTGAACCACTGTCGATGCTGCCAGAACAATTCCTTCAAGTTTACCTACGACAACGCTACCTCTTGTGAAGTATGCAAACCACACTGCTATGACTCTAATGCAATTAAAGTAAGAGAATGCACTAGGTTTAGGGATATTATCTGTCAGTGCCAACCTGGATTCTTCGAGTTCCAAGAAGCTTGCTACATGCACAGGGCATGCACTCCGGGTGAAGGAGTTAGCAAACCAGGTAAAGACACTTTTATCTATGTGAATAAGAATTCTCTTACTGACCCGTTACAACTGCTAACTTTGGATATTAATGGCAATGATACAGAGGGAAATATCATGTGTCTAGGAACAAGGCCCATAGTCCAGGCAAACCGTGGTTTGACCCATAACAAATTGCAACAGAATTTTTTTCACTGGCATGCATTTCTAACATGATAAAAGTCTACCAAAATCTATTTGTTGGAGATACGACTTTTGAAAACAAAGATAGCCACTTTTATAAAAGTACGATATTGGGTTTTTCCTGAACAAGGGCATTTTATCAACCAAAAATCTAATTAATACTGGATCTACAATTTGTTATGGTGGTGAAAACACTTGTATTCCCAATGGATTGCAAATGAACGTAGAGAGCAAAACAATATCAGGCTATATAATCATACATGGTAAAATCCAGCCAGATGACATTCTCTCTTAAATAAATGAACTGACAAGCTGTGGCATATTTTCTTTCAACAGATAACTGTTGCAGACAATATTTATTCACAAATCAACTTATAGAGATAGCATTCCATTGTCGCAAACATGTATCAAGTGTAACATCCGATATTCAATAGTGGTTGTATCTTGTTGAAAAAGATGCAGCTCTGCCAGAGAGAGAACTTAGATCCAAAGTCGTGTTCAGCAATAGTTCAGCTATAGTTCAGCTATATAGCTACTCTCTGTCAATCATTAATGATCGATCACAATTGTGTGCAGTATACATTTTGTTGATGAAAGAAAATTAAGCCGTTTCCTACTATATCATTTTGATTATTAAACAAATAATACCCTTGACTATAAACAAACTATAAACAAAAATAAACGTACCATTTATCATGTTTCATTTTACATCCTGGTTAATGATAACATATTAGGGGACTTACCTCTTGGTATAGATAGATGATGTCTTTTATTGTTTTTCCTCATAAACACTTCCATATGTTGAGAAATATTTTACAGCGCTACCAATCCCAATATCAGTCTCCGTCACCTTCAATTTCAAGGTCTGAGTTTGATGAGTTTGCACAGCTCAAGATACTTTGCATTCTACACATCGACCTTCTTACAAGCTGCAATAGATGACCTTCGTCGTGATTCTCACGGCCTGGCTTAACACTTCAGCTTCTTGGCGAAAAAGCTCGTTGACCGTTGTCTTCTTCTGTGCAGCACCTTACCAATGCCATATGGTCGGGATACTGATTCACAGCCACGAATGGCATGCACAAACAACATATTTGTTTGTGCAGACTTCAATTCCCAGCACAACCTTGGTCTTCTCGGCATTCCAAGCTCTTAGTTTCCGCAAGAGACATGGTCATCTAGTCAAGGAAAGATGAACCCCTAGCAAACAATGTCAACAAGCAGCAGTTCATTACCCTTGTGACTAAGCAGCTGGGAAGGGCCGGATGTTTCACGGCCTATGCTAGGGAAATTCAGTTTACTGTAAAAACAGCCGTTGAATCGGCTAAACACGTCAAATATGTATTGGCTGGAAACGATACTGACCTGTGCAGACATGCGGACAAGGATGCCAATGACCTCTATTTTCAGCCAGAGTCAGAACAGGATGCAGGGGAACGGAGAGTTTGGGATGTTATGAAGACAACGGATGTGCTGTGAAGCTGTGAAGTCCGCACAAATATGCTGTTTGTGCCTGTCTTTCTGGGTTGTGACACTGTAAACTGACCATATGGCATTGGCGAAGGTACTGCCCCAAATCAGACAATCCTCAATGAGATATTTCGCCAACAAACTGAATGTGTGACTGGGTGACCGGACCATTAGAGTCCTTATTGGAACTCCGTGAGGTTATCAGGTAGAACTGGAAGATTGATTGCAGCTGAAGCAGATGTGCCTGTAATGCGCATGGCATGGGTTGTTCAAGTGTATGTGGAGAATGCAAAGGACAAAGCGGAGCAAATTCATCAAAACCAGACCATGAAAATGACTGTGACGAAGACTGATATCGGGATCAGTAGTGCTGTGAAATATTCCTCAACATATGGAAGTGTTCATGGACGAATGACAACAAAAGATATCAACTATATTCACGAGAAGTCACTTCCCGTAATAATAGGTCATCATGAACCAGAATGTAAAATGAAATCTGGTAAAGAGTACAACGTCAAGCTTGCCTATAATCGAGAGTGTTATTTATTTCATAATTAAATTGTATCTTAGAATCTGCATTATTCATTATTCTTATTCTTCTTTCATCAAGAAAATTTTCCTTTCACACAATTGTGATTGATCATTATTGGTTGGAAGAGCTGCATTTTTGAACAAGGCACATGTTTGTGATAAAAGAAAGATATTGTAGGAATATTGTCTGTTGGCAGTTATGGGTTGAAAGAAACTATATCACAGCTGGTCAGTTCATTTATTTTGGGAGAGAATTCCTCTTTCAGATGACAATGCTAATGGCATAATTATCAACTAGCTGGTTATTACCATGTGTGATTATGATTATGGTTTGATGCTGAACTATCGTTTTGCTATTAACGTTTATGAGCAAATCCATTGGGAATACAAAAGTTTTCACCATCATTGTATATTGTATCCTAGATCATCATGTACTAATTGGATTTCTGGATAATAAGCTGTACTTATCCATGTGACGGAAAGCCCAATGTTCTACGTTGATTATATGAGGCATAATGGTATATTATATATTACAATCTGGCTTTTCACAAAAGTCGTACCTCCACCAAGAAGATTTTGGTAGGTTTTAGTACGTTGTTCTGAGACCTATTAGAAATACGTACTCGTGAAAAAAAGTCTGTTGCGATTTGTTTTGGGTCCAGATAAAAAAATCAGCTAGATTGCCTGGACTACTCGGATATTCGCTCAAACAGCACCACATACTCGGTCTGACTGCATTCTATCAGGAAATGTGGCCAAGAAAGGTGGTCACATACACAAGCCATCCGCTGCCAACCATTACCACTCCGTAGCTGAATGGTTACTGGTTGGTGGAGAACTTATTGGAACTGGTATGAAAGGTCCCCTTTTCTACTGGTTGGCTACCAAGCAATTATCAATCAGTTACACCTATGTTACTAACCCAATTTTCCACTTTGTTGCAAAGTAGTACCAATCCAGTAACACAACAGTACCTTGATTGTTTAAGGCTCCGTTACTGAATGTCTACCAACCCATTCTTCTTATCTACCAGTGCCTTTTGGTGACTATAATAATAATGATAACTTTTTATGTCCTTATGTACAAAGAAATAACTGTAGTGAATGTGTGGTGCAAATGAGCACTACCATGCAGTGACTGCACGGTACTAGTAGGAATGTCCATTTGTGGTACAGTCCAATTGTCAAGTTGGTCACCAATCAGTAGCTGAAGATTACCAAACGGTGTCCAGACAGTTCATATATGGTTTAAACTGATTACCAATCATTAGCTGACCAGTACTGCACGATACAGTAATGTTGAGATCGTGGTGGCTACCAATCGGTAACAATCTAACCATCAGTTACTGGTAGGTAACTGGAAAGAATCTGGCACATGGTGACTGATTGGCAATTGCACGGTACTGTTCATTCAGGAAAGTATTATGGATTAAGAATACTGATCAGCGATACGGATTTGATATTTTTGGAACATCATGATGTCTTGCCGGCATCATTGGAAACTGCTGACCGCTTCTCTCTTGCAGGAAACAAGCCTATGTTTATGTATACTATGATTGTCTTTTTGAATTTGGCGCTAATACTGTTATATGGAATATGGAACAGGTCTTTGGATTATGGACGCGGATATTCTCTAATGGACGACGATTGAATTATGGATGACGGACTAGACGCTTGTAATTCACCGTACCAAACTTAAAATTTCTGTGTAGTACCAATATGTTATTTAACATGAGACTGAACGGTACACAGGCAAACTTTCACCGTTCAGTATCGTTCATTTCTGTACCACTCAAGCTACAGTTCAGTTTCATGACGGTAACCTCCAAATAACCTACTGGCACTAAACAATTTTTTTTAGCTTAGTACCGTGAAGTCTTTGAACAGTACCGTGTAGTTATCAATCAGGTACCACATGGCATTAAATGACTGGTTCTTTCCAGTTACCTACCAGTAACTGATTGCTAACTGATCGGTAGCTACCACGATCCGAACTCTGCATTACCGTGCCGATATGACTTGAAGGCTTCTGATTTACTGATTGGTAACCAATAGATTATGCCATAAATCATGCGTGGTAACTGATTGATGACTGCTCTGTACTGTTAATATAGTAATTGGTGATCAACTTGACAAATGAATGGTACCTTTCCTACCAGTACCGTGAGATACTCGCAGGAAAGTAGAATGGGTTGGTAGCCATTCAGTAACCAACCAAAGTACTGACGTATCAATGCATTGGATTGTAACCAAGTGCTGTAACTACGTGATAGCCAATCAGTACGCAGATCTCGCAGAGAAAACATTTTCTGATCGATTGTATAGATTAAAGATTGTAGGAGATTCTTTTCTGTCAAGCAGATACTTCAGAAGATCTTTTTAGTCGGGTAGAAGAAGACTGTATTTTAGGTTATTTGAGATAAATCGGTTTGTTGTATGAATGTTAATGTATGTACATGATTTTGGTATGTTGTGTTGATTACTTTTGGATTGCTGTGTTATTAACTTGTTTTTGTTGGAATACTTAGAAATTTGTTTGATCGTCGCTAGAAAGCTGAAATATTGCTGAAAGCGACTTTAAACCTTAATTCTCTCTCTCCCTCCAATCAGTAGAAAATTCATAGGATCGAATTGGTAACCAATCACAGCCTGTTAGTTACCGGTTGAGGCTAATCAGTTGAAAACTGAACGGTACCAGAAGACGTCTTTCCTAGTACCAACCAGTTCTCCACCACCCATAATCAACAGTCATTAGTAGTGGTAATGGTTGGTAGCCTGTGTATAATAACTGTTTTCCAATATTTAGTCAAATAAGTCACCAATCGAATGCGGAAAAGTTGTTCTATCACAATGATGATGCCCTAAAGAGATTGAGGTACACACAAATTAATAGAAGCGCGGAAACACATTAGGATCTACTTTGTGCAAACTATTTCAAGCCAGAATACGTCACATTATATATGGTTACCAGGGATATCCTCAGAGTCGATTAGGCTAATAATCCAAGAATTACCATGTCTCAACATGTACCTTACCGAGAAAAATACTGATCTATAAGCAATTTGCGATGTGGCCATGACGGTTATAGTGGCTGTGCTGTATGACTGTTTGGTGTGTTATAGACGGCGCGGGTTCGGGTCCACTGAAAGCACTCACTTCTTTCCCATAACGGTATATTACAACATATGTAAGGCATGCTAAATGTATTAGTGTTGCTTAGCTCCAATAATATACCGATTACTCATGCATATTGTTGAGGGTACCTTTTCACCCACTAAAAACAAACTCGAAATTAAAATATTTTGCACACCCTACACTGCGGAATGTTACCTCGCCCTAAACTACACGTATGTGTACATAAGCAAGTATTTCGGTGTGGTAGTGTAAACGTGCATGTATTTCAATTACAAGCGTCTGGTCCGTCATTCATAATTCAGCCGTCGTCCATTAGAGAATATCCGCGTCCATAATCCAAAGACCTATTCCATATTTCATATAACAGACTGGTGCAGAAGCACGCTGATATATCGTTTTTCGATACCATCGGACCATACTCTGTGTAATAATAATCCCCACCTCCATACCATATGCTTGGTTACAAAGGCCTATCATGATTGGTCCCTGTATCAAGTATTAGTCTGTAGAATACAGTTATACCAGAATTTGTCTGGAGACCCACCATGGAAATGCTCCGGGGTCGGGGACCCTGATATAATATATCGTCAGACCTTGTATGTAGTGAGGGTTATCTGGTGCTCTCACAAGCAATATCTCATGGACGACATATACAGAATGATTTTTCGCTTGACCTTGTCTTGATTAATAAAACTGAAGAAAGCTTATATCATTTTAGATAATCTCTACAGGCTTCTTTTCTCCCATAAAGTTTGTAAATTTATTCCTGATTTGATCACAGTTCACATGTGAAGCGTTATTATTCTTATACAGGAAGCCCATTCGTTGATACAGAATGTCAAGACTGCGTTCTTGGGAAAACATTCAGCAATGAGTCTTCGGCCATTGTAAGGTGTTTGAATTGTTCAGTATGCCCTCCTGGAGAAACCACAGTACAAGAATGTAGCAGAACCAGGAATACAGAATGTGAGACAAATAACAAAGGTAAATCGATTTTAGACATAAATAAGGACTGAGAGTTATAAGGTCCACTGACATAAATAGTCTGAGAGTTATAATATCCACTCACATAAATAAGGACTAGTCCTCGTCTGAGAGTTATAATGTCCACTTACATAAATAAGGACTAGCCTTCGTCTGAGAGTTATAATATCCACTCTCATAAATAAGGACTAGTCTTCATCTGAGAGTTATAATGTCCACTCACATAAATAAGGACATACAATATATTAGTCCACCATCCCAAACAGAAAAAAGTGCTACGGCAAAGAAAATATTTCTTAGACCATACATAGACGCATCCGTCTAGGATGGGGCCGGCCAGTCTGAAACATGGGTAGGTAATGTATTGGAGGCACTTAAAGCGGATCAGTGAACTTGCCAAAAAACACGAAAATTAGGGGGTAGGGGTAAACTATGACAACATATTTCTGCTTCTGCTGCTTTTTATGTTACATGTAAGGTATCATTACGAAGGTATGTGTATTGGCTACCACGGCATGGAAAATTTATTTTGATCGGTTTAAAGCGCGACTGTTGTGTAGGTCAGTAGGTCAATACCTTTATTTTAAAATGAAAATTAGGGCATATGTTTCATATGGTCAGCTGTGTACACTAAAAAAGACACCAATATAAAAACTTAAAAGCTGTGGATTCTCTACAGACCATGTGCCAGTTTTTGACAAAATAATTTTCAGTTACTTCTTCCCAAGATTGTTCATAGATCGACCTAACTTTGTATAAACACGAAATTTAGCGGGCATTGCCAGACGTTCACCGAAATATATTGACCAGATATTCCAATGAAGACATGATTGGGAAGGTATGTGTATTGGCTATAATATACTATTGACAGGTGTCAGGTATGTAGGTCAGTAGGTCATCATTCTGTCTACGAAGTCCAATTAATAGTATGCATGAATTTTGCTAGTTAATACGCAGATGAAAGACATCTGGGTGCTTGTACTTTTCTGTGGAATTTGTTTACAATGAGAAAAGTTATATTTTTGAGATCTGGCGTAAGCCAGAGGCTCTTTAGAATGCTGTAGGGAAATGGACAAAAGTGCAACCGACTCACGGGATAGCCTTACGCTGCATGAAAGTAGTTCCACAGAGATGAGTTTTGAGGATCCTTAGTGGTTGAAAGGCTTTTGTATGTCTATATTTAGTCACTAATAGTCACTTGGCATATATTTGATCCCTTATCTGCATTAAATATTACTCTGTTCATTGTTTTCCCACAAAATATGAGATTAATACGCTCTAAAGTATGGCAGACTGGTATTGTCACTTTACCAAAGCTTGGACTCTGCTGAGAAAATTATACACTTTAGCTGGTTAGGTGTATATGTGAGAGATACTCTACCATAGCAGCCAACCTGGCCACCATTGTCTCATTATCACCTTTGCAGGCCACTGTTTGCTTTTCTCACAAGAGCAAGCTGTAACATATCTTATAATCTTTTCCTATCTTGTACTCCACCAGTCAACCTGTGGGATAACCAGAAAGTGTAATACATGTCTTGTCTTATCCTAACTTGTAACATAACCATCATCAACCTTGATGTCCAGCCCTTCTCACTCATAACACTAAATCAATCTCTATTTACCCCTAGGTACATGTATGTTCTGTACAAACTGACCTTGTGGGTATTTAGGCCAAGACTTCATTCCACTGGCCCCTTTTTCCATCGAATTCTCAACGGGTCAGTTTGCAGTTTCAACGCAACACCAACAATACCATGTTAAAGAAGGTATCATATTGCTTTCTCTATGCTGGTTAAATTAACATGGTGGTCATGGCGTTCATCTGGAATCCCGAACTGACGTATTGGAGGAATTATGTATCAAGATAAAGAGCAAAATTCAGCTATTTTGGTTGAGTCAAGGTTGGATGAGCACCTACTGTAGTGTCTAATTGGACGGAAATTAATTGGGTAACACATGGTTAGCGTAACGTGTGCAACTTCCCTCGTTATAGGACTACCTTTCATTGTTCCCATCAATTTCACATAAACTACGATAAAAGTAACTCCGAAAATGGAAGTCATTGTGATATAATATTCTATATTTCGGCTTCCATTTTCGGAGTTACTTTTATCCTAGGACTGCCTTTCTTTGGTATGTTCAACTTCATTATGTCGGTACCTTTTAAGAAGGGCCGTTCGCGCCATAAATCCAAACGTTTAATAAATTTAAACGTTAACTTGCACCAACCAATCAGATGTCATGAATTGACATTTGGAAGACCTTTCCTGTCCAAAAGCAAACGTTTGCTGTTGTAATGTCCAATACTTTACACGTTTCCTGTCAAAAGGCAAACGTTTCCAGTAGTAATATTCGAGACTTTTAAACGTTTGCGGTTTAAGGGAAATCGTTACCGGTTGTGATCGTCCAGTCAGATTTTTTTATTGCTGCCGCGTATGTTCAAACCTCAACATCAGCACGTGTCCACTGGCAAAACATTTCCGCTATGTAGTCTGTTTGAACCAATCAAAATAGCCCTTACAAATATTCGCGCATATTGTATTCCTCATGCCCACCGTGCAGAATGTTCTGCGCAAATTGTCCCGGTGCCAAAGATATTCTCCAAAACCTTATTTGTAAGAACGGTTTTCATTGGTTAAAATACACTACATACCGGAAACGTTTGCCAGTGGAGATTTGCACGTGTTGGTGTAGATGCTGGAATACACGCGGCCCAAATAAAAAATCTGATTGGACGATCACAACCGGAAACGTTATCCTTTTAACCGGAAACCTTTAAAATACCGAATTTTTCTTTTGACAGGAAACGTCTGAAGTCGCGAATTTACAACTGGAAACGTTTGCTTTTTAACAGAAAAATGTCAGTTCATAACATCTGATTGGTTGGTTCAAGTTTAAGCGTTTAAACTTTTTAAAGCTTTACAATTTTTAAACGTTTAAGAAGTTAAAACGTTCAAAGGATGCGTTTATGGCGCGAACGGCCCTTCATATACCTTGTCACAGGATGTAACTTGTGATTGCGTTTTAGCCACATACATTCGTGCCTGGTGCCACCTGTGCCTAACTTGAAATTAAATATATAATTGTGCGTTTATTTCATTACAAACTTATCCCCCAATAATCCAGCTACCAGATCTCATTAAAGCCTATAGGCTCTAGTTTATCATTTAGAAAGTGATCGTATAACAGTATTTTCGTTATTTTGAGATAACACTATCTAAGAAAAGCACAAATTCTAGTGCTGAAAATTTGGTCGAGTCCCGTGCAGGATTCGAACCAGCGACCTCAGAGTCCGGCACCTAATCGCCAGCACTGTATGTCGGCGATCTAAACCACTCGGCCAACGGGCCTCCCAAAAAATAGGAGGTAGCAGACCGGTAGACTTGAAAGCGAACATACAGTACCCCTCTGATGATCGTAATGACACAGCCCCCGAAAGCACTAGAATTTGTGCTATTCTAAGATAGTGTTATCTCAAAATAACGAAAATACTGTTAATGAGAAAAGTCATTATCATTGTTAAGGATAATATATTGATTGGGTCAAAAGGTCACAACATCACCTTGAGGCGAACGTTAGGTACGGGGCATGGAAAGGCATAACACATTCCATAATATTCTACTATCTAATCTGATTCATACGTTACAATAAGACAATATTGTGAAGGTAGAGTATGTTTTAACGAGCGATTAAATGGCGTCTATTATGTAGGTCACCGAAGTTAATTCAAAGCCAAACGTAGTGTAGATATGTAGATGTCAGTGTTCTGCAAGGAAAAATATATACCAAAATGTGACCGGTTTATCCACAAGTATTTGGTAAAATAATTTCATCATATACCTAGGAGTAGTTTTATTCCAGAACATTCATAACTCACAACATTTCGGAATAAATGCGCTGGGTTATATTATGTGGATTAGTACCGGTAGGCCACCAACCCTCTACAAAATAGGCGTTTTTTTTTTCTTCTGGATGAAATAAATATGTCGTATGATACTTTTGTATTTGCCTGACATGGTTTCCTCTACATAATGTTTTGGATATCAACATGGATTTCGGAAGGAAATATCGAGTACATCATATCGAGACTTTTGAGAATTATTTTTCGACTGAGATAAAGTCGTAGAAAGGTTTCTGAAGTAAAAGTTATGGTATCCAGCTATATATATTTGGTTCATCTGGGGATTTTTTTTATCTAAATTTAGCAAAATTGTGTTTTCTGATGCATTTTGACGGAATATTTTTAATAGAACTTTATAATGATATACGTATAGAAAGATAAATCAAGCTTTCTTTTGCATTTTAAAAGTATAAATTTTTTCGATTTGTGAATCTTTGAGAATATCTTTGTGAATATATTTGTGGATATTTTCGATTTGTGAGTTCTGGATGAACATGAGGAACTCAATCCCGACTCATGCTTTGAACTGTATTATGGGCCTGCCCATTTTTGGAAATTGGATGTAAAACGGGATAGGCTCAGCCTCCATTTTTCATTTTTAAGAACTCTATGAGTCTTATACAGACGTCCTTCTTGGAAAATTGTTGAGTTTTCAAATGCAAAACGCTGCACTATGATGCGTTCTGACAGACCGATTATCACCTTTGTAATTTTATCAACAAAATCATCAAAACTATATACTAGATATAGATCTGTTTACTATATTTTTCCGTACGAAATTATTTGGTGCCCTGTTTTGCCGTCCCTGCAATGGCCAACATTTGACCTCCCTAGGTTTGAGAGAGAGAGAGAGAGAGAGAGAGAGAGGGAGAGAGAGAGAGAGAGAGAGAGAATTAAGGTTTAATGCCGCGTTTAGCAATATTTCAGCTATTGAGCGACGATCAAACAAAATTCTAATTATTCATGTTAATAACTAGTGCATTAGAAAACAAACCGATCACTCTCAAGTAATCTAAAGTACAATCTTCTTTTACTCGATTGAAAAGATCTTCCAACCTAGCTGCTCGATAAAAAGTATCATCACAATTTTAAAATCTATACAGTCGATAAGAATATGTCTCACCGTGAGTATCTTCGTGGCATGGAATACATCTTGGGACCGGTTCTTTTTTTAGTAAATGTTCTTAAGTAAATCTTGTATGGTCGATTCTACATCGTCTAATCATGGCCTGATCGAAACTTTTCTGGCTGTTTAGAGAAGTATAGCCTACTGATTTTTTGACCCTCATGAAGTTTGTTATTATCCACAATATTCCATGAAGATTGAAACAACTTTCTCACATAAGCACAGATAGATGGTCTGAAATCGCTGTATGGGATTCAAACAGGATCAACCTCATTATCTAGGGCTGCCTTAGCTATTTCATCAGCTTCATTATTACCTTTGATATCGACGTCACTAGGCACCCAACAAAACACCATATCAATCGATCAAATCTAATGACATATAATTGTAGAATATTCAAGATGGTGGGATGAGTTGAATTTCCACTTGAAGGAATGACAGTGAATCTGAGAATATGACTTTTTTCACGGGGCGATTTAGTCCCGTAGGGACTATTGGTCCTGTATTGTACTCAGGAAAAACTTGAGCACGTTTGGTACCGTTGCCAGGGTGACTGGTTGTTTATTTAACTGCTTTAGGCTTTGAGAGGAAGAGCAGAAGAAAAGAGTCCTCAAGTTATTCAGCTACTGCAGATAGTTTGGTCAACTATTTTTGCTAGATTTTGTTTCACCTGGTCTATATTAGTGAAGTTAAATATTTTCTGCTGTTCTTATATATGTTCATATGTCATTTTCACAGAGATTTCCTGCTTTAGAGCATGAATACAAAATGGATACTATTCAGAGGTTGACTTAGAGTGTTTTCCTGAAAGGATGTCATAAATCACTGGTTGATAAAAACTTTATTTAGAACACTTAACAAATACAGAAGAAAATAGTTTAAGGCAGACTTATCATATGTTTGCCATGTTGGCAAGAAATTCTAATTTTCTAGGCTTCCATTCTTGCAGAAATTATATACAAGGTATGTAACTTTTGAACTATCACACAAACATCCCTCCACCAGACCCTCTATACCATTTAGAGCATAGTCACATGCATGACACATGCATGACCTAGGTCAATGGCTTGGTTCACTTAGCTGATAGGGTTACTTGATAGGGTCAAACTCCAAACTTTAGATAGCATGCAGTGCTCTACATGTACAAGTCTGCATACAACCATTGTCAGAATTTGTAACCTTCCAAACTAGGGGTGTACCTAGTACCTTAATGAGAGAAATGTGTGAGACTACAAATTGTATGGCTCTTCGCCATGGGACTGAACATCAAAGGGTTAGTGGAATTATTCCAACAGCGTATTTTACATTTAAATAGCCCCGTTTCAGTGCCTGAGGCTCTAGTTTCTTTTAGTGCACCCAATACCTTCTAAAGCTGACAATAGAGCTTTTGCTTCTGCAGCGAATATGGATCTTTTACCTGATAGACGATAGGTTTTAGTTTTGGAATTAAAGAGAGTAGCACATGCTACTCTCTCACCGTAGGTTTGATGGCGTACATGCCACAATAAAGCTATTGTAGAGGAGCTGTGAACATCTCTGGCCATACGAGCACATTGGAAACGATCCTGTGATTGTACTAATAGTTTTTCGATTAGTCTCATCTAATTTATGTAATGCTTTTGTGTATAGATGTGTTAATCACTCCACTTCATCGAGGATTATGCCGAGGCTATTGCCACCTAATTTATATAATGCTTATGTGTATAGATGTGTGAATCACTCCACTCCATCAAAGATTATACCGAGGCTATTCCCACCTAATTTATATGACGCTTATGTGTATAGATGTCTTAATCACTCGACTCCATCAATGATTATGCCGAGGCTATTCCCACTTAATTTATACAACGCTTATGTGTATAGATGTCTTAATCACTACACTCCATCTGTGATTACACCGAGGCTATTCCCACTTAATTTATATAACGCTTATGTGTATAGATGTGTGAATCACTCCACTCCATCAAAGATTATACCGAGGCTATTCCCACCTAATTTATATGACGCTTATGTGTATAGATGTCTTAATCACTCGACTCCATCAATGATTATGCCGAGGCTATTCCCACTTAATTTATACAACGCTTATGTGTATAGATGTCTTAATCACTACACTCCATCTGTGATTACACCGAGGCTATTCCCACTTAATTTATATAACGCTTATGTGTATAGATGTGTGAATCACTCCACTCCATCAAAGATTATACCGAGGCTATTCCCACCTAATTTATATGACGCTTATGTGTATAGATGTCTTAATCACTCGACTCCATCAATGATTATGCCGAGGCTATTCCCACTTAATTTATACAACGCTTATGTGTATAGATGTCTTAATCACTACACTCCATCTGTGACTACACCGAGGCTATTCCCACTTAATTTATATAACGCTTATGTGTATAGATGTCCTAATCACTACACTCCATCTGTGATTATACCGAGATTTTAAATCCCTGGATGTATCGGCATCAGAACTCACGCGTATATGGAATATCACCGCATGACAGGCTCTCGAAATCCTCTTACAATCTTAATGCCCAATGAGTTCACATTCTGAAAGCATTCAACACAGACCATGTTTTCAGGACATAATGTGTGTATGTATACATTGGTGAAGAAGGAAAGATGGGTTGATCCAGTTGAGTATGATTTCGTTTCCAAAAAAAATCACGTCACGTGATTGTCAAATCGAATGAATTAAAAGGAATCAGCGACTGGATATTCCTTGGAGGTCATGATGACGATCCACGAAGTGAACCTGACTACGTTTATATTCAGGTGATCCAACAGAAAAGCTGTTAAAGAGGCTCTAGACTCTGAGAGTCAATGTGATTACCCGACAGATGGCCCGACAACAATACACAACAACAAATAATATATCGAAAATCAACCTTCTCCTAATTTGTCATGTACAGATTTCACAAGAATCATTGAGATTTCGATGACGGATGTTACATTTCATAACACCGTCAAGAATTCGGTGGATTCTCGGACGTAGCCTCAGTATCTCGGCCGCGCTTGTATTGCAGCGGTTCATGTGGAAACAGTGAAGTAATCATACGGTCCCGGCTTAAGCGTAATTAGATACGCTAGCTCGGAAGCTGTGATGACAAATCAGCTCAAACAACGCATCTGATGTTAATGGATAAGTATCGTGGATGTCTGATGGAGTAAACGCCTCAGAATGGAGTAAACCTGGTAAATGCATCTGGTAAAAACTACCCTGTAATGCCTGACGTCGTACGGCTTAAATTTCCAACCAAAACAATAAACTCACATATATTAGTCAAGTATGGTAGGCCGTAGGGGACAAAAATCAGCATTTGGTGTAGACACATATTATTAGCCAATCACAGAGCTGTTTTACGTGAAGACATTAATTATTATATGTCTACATACAATTTAATTCGGTATCATATCGAATTATTTTATATCCGTATACATATTATTTAGATACTGCATCAAATATTTCAATGCTACATCAAATTAATTTGTATACGCATTGCAGATGATTTAGATACTGCATCGAATCATTTTGTATCCGTATACATATTATTTCATATGGTATCCTAAATATATTTCGATGTAGCATCGTATTGAACCAATGAAATCGTCGGAATTATAGACACCATACATGCATCACTTCCGCTCCTATAATCACCACAGCCAATAGAATCGACTTTTATGAAAAAGAAATTGCTCCCTGTCTGTACGAGACATGTTTCAGGAGTTGAAAATGGCGCTGTGGCACATGTGGCTAGCGTGGAATCTGTAACGCACGTTGTCATTGGTTGCTCCATTTCTACAGGAAACAGAACATTTTGTGGCGGAAGCGATTACTGCATGTCATACATATTTCCAGTGGTCGTGATTGAATGAATTATGTATGACATATTTAATGAATAATATGACATATATAATGAATTATGTATGACATACATAAAACTGTTACATGATTAACTGAAATGTGTCTATACCAAATAGCCATTTTTGTCCTCTGGCCAACCACACTTTTAAATATTGGGATGCCATATATAAATAATATGTATACGGATACAAAGTGATTTGAATGGGGATACAAATTAATTTGATGTAGCATCGAAATATTTGATGCAGTATCTAAATAATATGTATATGAATATAAAATAATTCGATATGATATCGAATTAAATTGTATGTAGACATATAATAATTAATGTCAACACGTAAAACACCTCTGTGATTGGCTGATAATATGTGTCAACACCAAATGGCGATTTTTGTCCTCTACGGCCTACCATAGTCGAGAGACATGTACAGAGGGCGGGATAGGGCTTAGGATGGAGCTGTCCTTCGCCAGACGCTTTTTGTCCACCGTGAGACGGAGACTATCGTATGTCCGTCTGGGGACGGCTGTGTTAAAATGTTGTATTTGTTCAAATACGAAATGCGGATTTTGGACATAACACTTCTCTCGTGAATAAAATGCACTATTACATTAAAATCTTGTTTCAATATTCCACCATCTCAGAGATGACAATCCTCGAGAATGACAGGCTCAAGGAATTATAGCCTTCAGGAATGATAGTCCCAACTAATGAGCCTTGTTTCAATATCCCGTTAGGCCCCATCCAAGAAATTATAGTCCCCAGGAAGTAAGAGTCACCATGCAGGAATGATATACAAGTTCTATATCGCTCCATCCCATAAATCACAGTCCACATGAATTACACCCCAGGAATGTCACTCCCCATGACAGTCCGCAGGAATGACAATCCCCAGGAATCATAGTCCACAGAAATCAGTCAATCGGTAATGATAAACCCCAGGAACGACAGTCGCCAGTATCGACAACCCCCAGGAATGACAGTCCCCAGAATTCATAATCCTCAGGAATGATATTACCCAGGAATGACAGTCCCTTCGAATTTTAGTCCCCAGGGATAATAGTCCCCAGGAATGGATTTGTCCAGGTATAATGGTCCCCATGAATCATAGTCCCTAGGAATGACAGTTCCCAGTAATGACAGTCTCCAGGAATGAGAGTCCTCAGAAATGATAGCCCAGTATTCATAGTCCCCAGGCATGACGGTCCCCTGGAATTATAGTCTCTAGGAATATAGTCCCCAGGAATGACAGTCCCCACAAATGGCAGCCCCAGTATAAACAGTTCTCAGGAATGATAGTCCCAGGAAAAATAGTCCCCAGGAATGGTAACCCTTGGAATGACAGTCCCCAGTAACGGTAGCTTCAGGAATGAGTCCTCAGGAATGACAGTCCACTGGAATTATATTCCCCATTAATAGAATCCCCCAGAATTGACAGTCCCCCGGAATGTTAGCCCCCGTAATTACAGTCCCAAGAAGTTATAGTCCACAGGAATGATAATCCACAGGAATGACAGCTTCCAGGTATCATAGTCCCCATTAATGACAGTTCCCTAGAATTATGGTCCTCAGGTGCCCACGGGTATTACAGTCCCCAGGAATGATAACCCCCAGCAATGACATTCCCCAGGAATGGTAGTTCCCAGGTCTTGCTCTCCCCGGTAATGGAGCACCAGGAATGACAGTCCTCATAAATGATAGCCCCAGTATTCATAGTCTCCAGGAATGACGGTCCCCTGGAATTATAGTCTCTAGGAATATGGTCCCCAAGAAGGACAATCCCCAAGAATGGTGTCCCCAGGAAATGACAATCTCCATGAATGGCAGCCCCAGTATAGACAGTTCTCAGGAATGATAGTCACCAGGAAAGAAAGTGACCTGGAATTATAGCCCCCAGGAATGGTAGCTCTTGGAATGACACTCCTCGGAAAGGAGACCACAGTAATCATAATATTCAGGAGTCATAGCGCCCAGGAATGATAGTCCCCAGGAGTGGTAGTTCCAAGGACTGGCATTCCCCAGTAATGGTAGCTTCAGGACTGACAGTACTAGTCCTCAGGAATGACAGTCCACTGGAATTATAGTCCCCAGGAATAAAATCCCCCAAGAATGACAATCACAAAGAATGGTAGCCCCAGGAATTGTAGACCCAGCACTGACTTCCCAGGACTGATAGTCCCCAGGAAAGACAGTCTTACGGATAGTCCCCAGGAATAATAGTCCCCAGGAATGACAGCCTCCAGGTAGGATAGTCCCCACGAATGAGAGTCTCCTAGAATTATAGTCCAGGAGCCCCCAGGATTTACAGTCCCCCGGCATGTTAGCCCCCGTAAGTACAGTCCCAAGAAGTTACAGTCCCCACGAATGATAATCCCGTGGAATGACAGCCGCCAGGTATCATAATCCCCAGTAATGAGCGTTCCCTGGAAGTATGGTCCTCAGGTGCGCGCGGGTATTACAGTTCCCAAGAATGATAACCCCCAGGAATGACATTCCCCAGGAATGGTAGTTCCCGGGACTTGCTGTCCTGGGTACTGGAGCAACAGGAATGTCATTCCTCAGAAATGATAGCCCCAGTATTCATAGTCCACAGGAATGAAGGTCCCCTGGAATAATAGTCTCTAGAAATATAGTCCCCAAGACGGACAGTCCCCAGGAATGACGGCCCCAGTATAGACAGTTCTCAGGAATGATAGTCCCCAGGAAAGGAAGTGACCTGGAATTATAGCCCCCAAGAAAAATAGTCCCCAGGAATGGTAGTCCTTGGTATGACAGTCCCCAGAAAGGAGACCACAGGACTCATAATATTCAGGAGTCATAGCGCCCAGGAATGAATCCCCTGGAGTGGAGTTCCAAGGACTGGCATTCACCAGTAATGGTAGCTTCAGGAATGACAGTCTTTAGGAATGACAGTCTTTAGGAATGACAATCCACTGGAATTATAGTTCTCAGGAATAAAATCCCTCAAGAATGACAGTCCCCAGGAATGGTAGACCCAGGTTTGACTTCCCAGGTCTGATAGTCCCCAGGACAGACAGTCTCATGGATAGTCCCCAGGAATAATAGTCCCCAGGAATGACAGCCTCCTGCTATGATAGTCCCACGAATGAGAGTCATCTTGAATTATAGTCCTCAGGAATCCCCAGGATTGACAGTCCCCCGGAATGTTAGCCCCCGTAATTACAGTCCCAAGAAGTTATTGTCCCCAGGAATGATAATCCACAGGAATGACAGCCGCCAGGTATCATAGTCCTCAGTAATGACATTTCCCTGGAATTATGGTTCTCAGATGCCCACGGGGATTACAGTCCCCAGGAATGGTAGTTCCCAGGACTTGATGTCCCCGGTAATGGATCACCAGGAATGACAGTCCTCAGAAATGATACCACAGTATTCATAGTCCCCAGGAATGACGGTCCCCTGGAATTATAGTCTCTAGGAATAAAGTCCCCAAGAAAGACAGTCTCCAAGAGTGGTGCCCCTAGGAATGACAGTCCCCACAAATGGCAGCCCCAGTATAAACAGTTCTCAGGAATGATAGTCCCAGGAAAAATAGTCCCCAGGAATGGTAGCCCTTGGAATGACAGTGCCCAGTAACGGTAGCTTCAGGAATGAGTCCTCAGGAATGACAGTCCACTGGAATTATATTCCCCATTAATAGAATCCCCCAAGAATGACAGTCACCAAGAATGGTATCCCTAGGAATGGCAGTCTCCGTGAATGGTAGACACAGGATTGACTTCCCAGGACTCATAGTCCCCAGGAAAGACCGTCTCATGGATAGTCCCCAGGAATAATAGTCTCCAGGAATGACAGCCTCCAGGCATGATAGTCCCCACGAATGAGAGTCCCCTAGAATTATTAGTCCCCAGGAGACCCAGGATTGACAGTCCCCCAGAATATTAGCCCCCGTAATTACAGTCCCAACAAGCTATAGTCCCCAGGAATGATAAACCCCAGGAATGACAGCCGCCAGGTATCATAGTCCCCAGTAATGACAGTTCCCTAGAATTATGATCCTCAGGTGCCCACGGGGATTACAGTCCCCAGGAATGATAACCCCCAGCAATGACATTCTCCAGGAATGGTAGTTCCCAGGACTTGCTGTCCCCGGTAATGGAGCACCAGGAATGACAGTCCTCAGAAATGATAGCCCCAGTATTCATGGTCCCCAGGAATGACGGCCTCCTGGAATTATAATCTCCAGGAATATATTCCCCAAGAAGGACAATCCCCAAGAATGGTGTCCCCAGGAATGACAGTCCCCACGATTGGCAGCACCAGTATAGACAGTTCTCAGGAATGATAGTCTCCAGGAAAAAAAGTGATCTGGAATTATAGCCCGCAGGAAAAATAGTGCCCAGGAATGTTAACCCTTGGAATGACACTCCTCAGAAAGGAGAACACAGGACTCATAATATTCAGGAGTCATAGCGCCCAGGAATGACAGTCCCCAGGAGTGGTAGTTCCAAGGACTGGCATTCCCCAGTAATGGTTGCTTCAGGATTGACAGTCCTCAGGAATGACAGTCCACTAGAATTATAGTCCCCAGGAATAAAACCCCCCAAGAATGACAGTCACCAAGAATGGTACGTAGCCCCAGGAATGACAGTCGCCAGGAATGGTAGACTCAAGATTGACCTCCCAGGACTGATAGTCTCCAGGAAAGACAGTCTCATGGATAGTCCCCAGGAATGACAGCCTCCAGGTATGATAGTCCCCACGAATGAGTCCCCTAGAATTATAGTCCGAAGGAGTCTCCAGAATTGACAGTCTCCCGGAATGTTAGCCCCCGTAATTACAGCCCCAAGAAGTTATAGTCCCCAGGAATTATAATCCACAGGAATGAAAGCCGACAGGTATCATAGTCCGCAGTAATGACAGTTCCCTAGAATTATGGTCCTCAGGTGCCCACGGGGATTACAGTCCCAAGGAATGATAACCCCAGCAAGACATTCCCCATGAATGGTAGTTCCCAGGACTTGCTTTCCCCAGTAGTGGAGCACCAGGGATGACAGTCCTCAGGAATGATAGCCCCAGTATTCATAGTCCCCAGGAATGACGGTCCCCTGGAATTACGGTCTATAGGAATAAAGTCCCCAAGAATGACAGTCCCCAAGAATGGTAGCCCTAGGAATAAATCAACAGAAATGGTAGTCCCCAAAAATGAGACCACAGGACTTATAGTCCCCAGGAATCGTAATCCAGGAGTTATAGTGCCCAGGAATGACAGTCCTCCGGAATGGTAGTCCCAAGAATGACAGTCCCCAGGGTTGTCTGTCCCCAGGAATCGTAGTTCCCAGAACTGACAGTCCCCAGGAATGGTAGCCCCAAGAATGACATTCCTCGGGAATGACAGTCCCCAGTAATGATAATCCCCAGGAATGATAGTCCCAGGATTGACAGTCCCCAGGATTCACAGTCTCCATGAATATTAGCACCAGGAATAACAGTCGTCAGGAATGATTGTACCCAGGAAAGACAGTCTCCTGGAATAATAGTCCCCAGGAATAACAGTCCTCGGGAATGAAAGTACCCAGGAAAAAGAGTCTCCTGGAATATATTTCCCAGGAATAATATCCCCTGAGAAGGACAGTCCCCAAGAATGGTGTCCTCAGGAATGGCAGTCTCCACGAATGGCAGCCCCTGTATCGACAATTCTCAGGAATGATAATCCCCGGGAGATATAGCGACATGGAATTAGAGCCCTCAGGAATAATAGTCACCAGAAATGACAGGCCTCAGGTATGATAGTTCCCCTGAACGACATTCCCTTGGAATTATAATCTCCAAGTAGTATAGTCCCCTATATGGCAGTCCCCAAGAATGGTAGCAAGAAAGATAGTCCACAGGGAAGACAGCCTCCTGGAATTATAGTCCCCAGGGGTCCCCAGGAGTCGTAGTCCCGAGGAATGACAGTCCCCAGTAATGGCAGTTCCCGGGACTGACAGTCCCCAGGAAGGTACGTAGCTCCAGGAATGGCAGTCCTCGGTAATGATAGTCCTTGTGGATGATACTCCCCAGGCTTGATAGTCCTCAGGAATGACAGTCCTTAGAAACGATAGCTCCAAGAATGACAGTCCTCAGGGTTGACAGTCCCCAGGTATGATACTTCCCAGGATTGACAGTCTCCAGGAATGGAAGCACAAAGAATGACAGTCTTCAGGAATCATACTTCCCATGAATGATAGTCCCCAGTAATGATATTTCCCATAAATGATAGACCCAGACAAGAAATTCTCCTTGAATTGTCAACCCCCAGGAATTATATTGTTCTGGAATGACAAACCCCAGCATAATCTCCAGGAAACGGTAACATGATAGTTCCCAGGAATGATAGTACCCGGGAATTACAGTACCCAGGAATGACAGTGCGCTGGAATTATAGGGTCCAGGAATAAAATACCTCAAGATTGACAGTCACCAAGAATGGTAGCCGCGCGAATGACATTCCACAGGAATGGTAGACCCAGGA
This sequence comes from Hanleya hanleyi, assembly GCA_036873755.1. NCBI lineage: Eukaryota > Metazoa > Mollusca > Polyplacophora > Lepidopleurida > Hanleyidae > Hanleya > Hanleya hanleyi. The sequence continues at coordinate 67,554 of JAVTVY010022040.1, forward strand.
TTGACAATTCCCAGGATCGATAGTCCTCAGGGAAGACAGTCTCAATGATAGTCCCCAGGAATAATAGTCCCCCGGAATGACATCCCCAATGTATGATAGTCCACACAAATGACAGTCCCCTAGAATTATAGTCCACAGGAGTCCCCAGGATTGACAGTCTGCGGAATGAGAGTCCCAAGAAGTTATAGTCCCCAGGAATGATAATCACCGAGAATAACAGTCTTTGGGTGTAATAGTCCCCAGGAATGACAGTCCCCAGGAATAATAGTCTCCAGGAGTAATAGTCCTAACATATGATAGTCCCAAGAAATCACAGTCCCCTGGAATTATACTCCTAGGAATAACCGTCCCCAAGAATTGTAAACCCAGGATTGTAGCCACAAGAATGACAGTCCCCTGGAATGGCAGACCGAGGATTGACAGTCCCCTGGAATAATAGTTTCCAGGTAGACAATCTTCTGGAATTATAGTCCCCACGAATAGCAGCCGCCACGTATGATAGTCCCCAGTAATGACAGTCCCCCGGAATTATAGTCCTCAGGAGTTCACGGGGATTACAGTCCCAGGAACGATAACCGGGGGCATTCCCTAGGAATGGTAGTTCCCATGACTTACTCTTTCGGTTATGGAGCGCCAGGAATAACAGTCCTCAGAAATGATAGCGCCCCCCCCGCGGTAATCATAGTCCACGCGAATGACGGTGACCTTGAATTATAGTCTCTAGGAATAGAACAGTTGTGTATCTAGAGGCTTGGAACAACTGAGAGAACGATACACATAAGAGGAACTGGCATTTAATCTCCAGCAATATATGTTTTAACACATAAATTACAAACCAGGCTTCTGGGGAAGGACATGTTTTCTCCGTGTCGTGTCACACGTGAGTTAGTGACTTGTGTAGAATAATTGTGTATCTAGAGGCTTGGAACAACAGAGAGAGCGATTCACATCAGATCAACTGGCATTAATTCTCCAGCAATATATATGTTCAAACTCCTAAATTATAAGTTAAAAACTAGGTGTCTGGGAAAAAACATGCATTATCCGTGACGTCTCATAAGTGAGTTATTGACTTGTATTGACAAGCGATTCACATAAGATCAACTGGCATTGAATCTCCAGCAATATATGTTCAAACTCCTAAACCATAAGTTACAAGCAAGGCGTCTGGGGAAGGACATGCCTTCTCCATGTCGTTTCATATGTACTTTAGTGTCTTGTATAGATTAATTGTCCATCTAGAGGCTTTGAACAATCAATGGAGCGATTTACATAAGATCATCTAGCATTTACTCTCAAGCAATACAAATGTATATGTCTAAACACCTAAAACCTAAGTTAAATACTAGGCGTCTGGGGAAGGACATGCCTTCTCCATGTCGTTTCATACGTACTTTAGTGTGTTTTATAGATTAATTGTGCATCTAGAGGCTTTGAACAATCAATGGAAAGATTTACATAAGGTCATCTAGCATTTACGCTCATGCAATATATGTCTAAACACCTCAAACATAAGTTACAATCTAGGCGTCTGGAGAAGGACATGTTTTCTCCGTGACGTGTCATACGTGATTTACCGACTTGTATAGATCCATTTTTTATCTATTGGCTTGGAACAAACAAAGGAACGATTAACATAAGATCATCTGCCATTTACTCTCCAGAAATATATGTACAAACATCTAAACCATAAGTTACAAGCAAGGCGTCTGGGGAAGGACATGTTTTCTCCGTGACGTGTCATACGTGATTTACTGACTTGTATAGGTCCATTTTGTATCTATTGGCTTGGAACAAACAAAGGATCAATTAACATAAGATCATCTGGCATTTACTCTCCAGCAATATATCTCCAAACACCTAAACCATACGTTACAAACTAGGCGTCTGGGGAAGGACATGTTTTCTCCGTGTCGTGTCATACGTGATTTACTGGCTTGTATAGGTCCATTTTGTATCTATGGGCTTCGAACAAACAAAGGAACGATTAAAATTAGATCATCTAGCATTTACTCTCCAGCAATATATCTCCAAGCACATAAACCATACGTTATAAACTAGGCGTCTGGGGAAGGACATGCTTTCTCCGTGTCGTCTCATACGTGAGTTAGTGACTTGTATGGACCTATTGTGTATGTAGAGGCTCGAAACAACAGAGGGAGGGATTCACATATGATCACCTAGCATTTACTCTCCAGCAATATATCTCCAGACACCTACATTATAAGTTACAAACTAGGCGTCTGGAGAAAGACATGCATTATCCGTGTCGTCTCATAAGTGAGTTCTTGACTTGTATAGACCTATTGTGTATCCAGAGGCTTGAAACAACCGCGGAAAGCATTTATCTCCAAACACCTAGACCATAAGTTTCAACTAGGCGTCTGGGGAAGGACATGCCTTCTCTATGTCGTTTCATACGTACTTTAGTGTCTTGTATAGATTAATTGTGCATCTAGAGGCTTTGAACAACCAATGCAGCGATTTACATAAGATCATCTAGCATTTACTCTCAAACAGTATATGTCTAAACATCTGTCTGCAAGAGTAACGTTTTTTAATAATTGTTTTATTCAATCACTGTTAAACTATTGTGTTAATATTTGGAGAACGTGCACTGATTCTGATGTACACAAAATTGAAGTACTAAGAAAACGAGCTGCTCGGTTAATCTTAGATTCTTGGTTCAAAATTTCTACCACCGAATTATACAAGCGACTAAAGTGGCTTCCATTTAGACAGCACGTAATGTACAGTGAATGTGTCCTTGTGTACAGCAGCTTACACTTATTTGAAGGATAAGCTTATACATTTCTACAAGTAGACAAACCCGATTTACTAGATCCCATGTAAATACAGATCAATTATTTTCACGAGCAGACTTTCATAAGATGACTTTCGCAGTCTCCGGCCCATAGGCGTGGAATTTTCTGCCATCCCGTGTCAGAAACGGTCCCTCTTTGGCGGTGTTTAAACACGAATGTTTTAAATACATTTTACGGGGATTCTTTCATTTAAGCCAAAACCTGATTTTTACGGTCTTAGAATGTGAGCTCCATATTTCATATCCTATATACACTGTTTTTTATTATGATTGTTATAGCACTCGGCTCCCAGGAAGAGCATCGATAGATGATGGCTGATCGATATTTTTTTATAAGAAAAGCTTCTATTCTGTTCTATTCTATTCTATTCTATTCTATTCTATTTAATATGAATTACACAGAATGATAGCTTGAGGAACAGAAATAACGCAAGCATATTTACAAAGCAGAGAATGGCGCATCACTGTTAATTTAACAACATTCTGACAAAAAGTATTATGGAACACGATAACATAATCATATAGCCGACCTATGTAAATACATTGCGAGTTAGTGACTTGTTTTGACTTAGTGTGTATCTAGAGGAATGGAACAACCAATATAACGATTCACATAAGTTCAACTGGCTACACAGGCAATTTTTCACAGACATGTACTGAGGTGTACACAACTGAACGGTTCTGCACAGAAAGGCCCACCATACATGTCAGTACTGGGCTGTAACTGAACAGTTCCTGTTTGGTAATCACAGGTCAGAAATGAACTGAGCAGTACATGTCAGTTAGCAACAGCCTGGTTCCAAGAAGTAACTGAGCAGTACTGCACAGTAACAGGTTGGTTACTGTTCAGTTACCATGCAGTACTGTTCAGTCCTGTTCCCTGTGGTACTGTACAGTATCCAATCAGTACTGACCAGTTAGTGAGTGGTACTGTGTGGATACGGGTCAGTACTGACTGGTACTGTACTGAGGTGTACCGTTCCGGGCCCTTCCTTGCGGTTACCATTCAGTTACCACATGGTACCAGCCCGTGGCAATTTGGCTGTGTATCAATCTCCAGCGATATATGTCCAAACACATAAAATATAAGTTACAAACAATGCGTCTGGGGAAGGACATGCTTACTTCGTGTCTTCCCACACGTGAGTTAGTGACTTGTGTAGATTTATTTTGTAAGTTTATAGGCTTGGAACAGGGACGATTCACGTAAATCAACTGACATTTACTCTCCAGCAATATATGTCCAAACACCTACTATGAGTTACAAACTAGGCGTCTGAAGAAAGACATGCTTTCTCCTTGTTGTCTCATACGTGAGTTAGTTACTTGTATAGACGTATTGTGTTGATAGATGCATGGAAATACCTAGAGAACGATTCACATACTGATCACACGACGGTGCGACTTTGTCCAATGATATTGGCGGAACATCTATATATTGTATATTGTCTGGATTACAATTGAGCAGTATAGTGTGAGGGGGTGGTTACCATATTACTGGCGCATGCGGATTGGCTGATAAGCGAGCAGGAAACTTTATACTAGACATAAATTTACACGCAGGAATTTAGTCTGTTTCCTTAACCCCTGGCCAACGACGACAAACTGTTTATACAATCTTTGTTTATACAATCTTTGACAATATATAATATATTATCGTCGTTGGGGAGGGGTTAGAACCAGTTCAGACTAACCGGAAGTGAACGCTCAACATAGATGTCGCCAATTTCATGTGACACCGTTACACCGTGATATAGCTAGTTAGCAAAAAATAAATTACAACCGTCTGGTCCGTCATTCATTATTCAGCCGCCGTTCGTTAAAGAATACCCGCGTCCATAATCCGAAGACCTCTTCCATATTAAAAAAAAACCAGCATTATGAGCAAATTAGAAAAAGACAATCATAGTAGGCTAGTTTTCTGCGAGAGAGAAGAGTTCAACAGTTTTCAGTGATGCCGGCAAGACATCGTGAGGTTAACGAAATATCAAATACGTATCGCTGATCAGTATTCTCAATACATATGATATTCGCTGTAAAGTCTTCATAGAAAATGATGTATGTCAGCCAGGCTTTGCTTTTGACTGTCCACATAAACACCATGAGGATGTTGAAGTACATGGGTTTATACGGCCCCTAACCTCGGGTTAAGCGGGATCAGAGACAAGTTACGAAAGGTCTTGCTCACTTCGCTCGTATTTTGCTATCAGCACGAGATAAGTACCGCCAAATCTGATAGACTTTACGGGGGGCGTTTGGTGGTATAGCCATGTTTTATAAGTTTCTGCGATAATGTTTTGTGACGTTCATTAAAATCGTCACATTTAACACAGGATCTAACAAATGCTACGAGGCGAGATAAGTATACGCCAAATGTGGGTCCTACTGGAATTTGCTGTCTAGAAAGGGATAGTTTACGATGTCGAAATTGTAATCATCTCATTTGTCATAAAGTCGAGAGAGGTTTCTCACTGGTATACTAGTACAAATTGTTCAAAATAAAATTCAAGAACAATGGAACAGTAAAGAAAACGATTGAAATACGATAACTTTTCATTTACTGTCCAGTAAGATGTCTCCAAATACACTACATGAGTTACAAGCTAGGCGTCTGTGAAAGGTCATACTTTCTCATTGCCATTGCATGCGAGAGTCAGTGTTCAGTTTAGACTACTGTGTATTTATAGACCCGCGACAACCGAGAACTATTCACTTACGATAACTAAGATGTCTCCAAGTAGTAAGTATACGAGTTATTGTGTGTAAGCGTATGTCCGGTAAATTATAAATTGTTTTATTTCCATTTTCCACGGAAGATTCACCTAATGTTTCATTAGTTTGCGAGAGCCTTAGTTCTTAAGAGAAGAACTGCAATTATAGTATTGGCCTTTTACTGTAATAGTTTATAGGCATATATTTTATTTCATTTGATGGAATATGTAATAAATATTAAATTTGCGAGAGCCTAGAATCTTAAGAGAGGAATTGTCATTGTAGCATTTATATTATGCTGTAATATCGCATAGGCATGTATTAGTACCCGGTTTATATTGTATAGTCTTGAATATTTCTCTTTATCGAATATATAATTAGCTTGCGGGAACCTTAGTTCTTAAGAGACGACGAGCAATTACAGTGATATGCATATAGCTGGTATAACTTTTGTTTCTCTTTCATGACCTATGAAATCAAATGTAATTAGTTTGCTTAAGAGAAAACTGCAATTATAGTATTGATATTATACTGTAGTAGCGTAGTCATATTCCCGGTGTATTATATAGAGTTTATTTGTATTAATGGAGAAATATATATATTATTAATCTACTAGATACATGTATATACTATTAGTGTTTTATTTTCCATGGGATATGTACTTAATGTAATTAGTTTGCGAGATTCTTAGATCTTAAGAGACGAACTCCCATTTTACTACCGATGTTTTATTGTAATAGCGTATATACTGGTGCCAGGTAAATAATATATAGTGTTGTTTATATTTGTTCTCATGGAGTATGATATAAATGTAATTAGTTTGCGATACCCTCGGCTCTTAACTACCAAACCATTATACTAGTTTGGGAGAGCCTTAGATCTAAAAAAAACAAAAAAACCCCGAAGTGATATTATAATATTGATGATGTTATTAGGCCGAGTCTAGCATCCGTGCGACCCGAGGGTCGAGTGTTTATTGTCCAATGTATCTCCGCAAAAAATAAACAAACAAAAAGGGGATTCCCCTTTGGCATCGATGGTGCTGCCCTCTAGAGGGTGCATGTAAAATTTCTCTGGGGGGAAAAACGGAATACGGACTTTACCCTAAAACCCCTATCGACTCTATTCCAAAGATGCTAGACTCGGCCTAATAACATCGTCCAACACCTATAGATTATGTTTATTACTATAAGTCTTCCTTCCCATGGTTTCATGTATTTTTTTCGACCCTCCCCGCTCCAAAGTCACAACCGATCGAGTCAAGGAGCTCTCTCGTTTTGGAGGTAGTGTTTGGTCTCTTGAGAAACAACGTCACCTGTCGCCACCAAGAGTTATCTCCCTGGAAAAGGGGGGTTTAAAATGGTAGACTATACTACTACTGTATATGGCTTAGCCTATATGTGTAAACATTTCATGGAATATTTAATAATATGTAATTAATTTCCAAGAGAATTGGGTTCTTAAGGAGAAGAATTACCATACGATGATAAAATTAATTTGATAATATTAGCCTATTTTCCTAGACCTGGTATATATGATATAGTGTATTATTTCGCTCATATAATAAATGTAAAAAGTTTGCTAGAGCCTCAGCTCTTGTAATATCGTTACGCGTATTACGTTTTTTTACTCAGTGTTGTATTTCTTCTTATGGAAATGACATTGACGTCATTACTTTGCGAGAGCCTTAGTTCTTAAGAGGAGAACTACCATGTTAGCACTGACATTCTACCATATATGCCTGATATACAGTAAAACATTTCTTATTGGATTTGTAATTAATGCAGTTTGCGAGAAGCTTAGACATTATGCTATTTATATTTTACTAATCGCGTATAACCTTATACTGGTGCAGTGTGTATAGTTTATACATTCCATGAATGTGGCTAGCTTATTTCCCCCCAGCAAAGTATTTTAAGTATGGGTTAGTTGACAGCTAATTTTATTGGCGGGGTCATATGTCAAGTGACGGGACCAGCAAATGATACCAGATCGGGATTCTGGTCATGTAACTATTAAACCAGTCAACTTCAACATTGGATATTCATGGCTTGTACTGTTGTATATCTTTCATTTAGGGAGTGTAAATAAACGTAATTATTTAATTTGGGAGAGCCTTGGTTCTTAAGAGAAACACAGCGTCGTGATAACTGTTTGCGAGAGCCTTAGATCTTAAGAGATGGACTGCTATTATAATATGGATGTTGTACTCTAATAGCGTATAGGTGTATATCCGGTGCATGTTATATAGTGTTGCATTTTTTCCATGGAATATCTAATAAATATAATCAGTTTGCAAGTGCCTTGGTTCTTAAAGACAAGAAATACCATACCATGATAATATGAATGTTATAATACCAACGTATAGTCATGAGCTACCTGGTATATATTATGTTTATTTCTATTCTAATAATGGAGTATGTACGGAATGTAATTACATGTACAATGTAGCTTGCGAGAACGTTAGTTCTTAGCGTATAGTCAGGTATATATTACATGTATGCGAAGCCATAGATATTGAGATGGGTGCTGGTCTGGTATGTATCCGTATTTTATGGAAAGCCATCAGTGTCATAACCTCTGGTTTTCCACACGTGGTAATTCGATTTTCCACGCGTGGAAAATCCAGCCAATGGTTTGGCTTTTAATTACCACGTGTGGATATTTCGACCAATTACTTAACTTGGAAATACCACACGTGGAAATTATTTACCACGTGTGGAAAATATTCACCAATGATAGAACTGGGAATACCACGTGTGGAAATTATTTACCACACGTCGTATTTATCACCCAATCATTGAATTCAGAAATACGACGCGTGGTAAATAATTTCCATGCGTGGTATTTCACTGGGTTTTTCACACGTGGTAATTCTCTTTTCCACACGTGGTAATTCTATTTTCGAATCCACCGATCAAATCAGTCTTTACAGAAAGCAGATACACGCACTTTGACTCTGACTTATCAGTCGTACGGTCGTCGACCCATACGACTCAGCCTCAGGTGCATGGAGCTCCTGCACTGCTCAACAAAGAATTTATTGAAGTTTGCTACACGTGCCTGTATTTTATGAAATTGACAGTGTCCTGTTGCAGATTGTCTGTTCCAGCTAGACGAACACATTCGGAGAACTGATACTTGAACCAAACAAACTGTCGATTTTCGTCATTCTGAAGGGACCAGCTTTCTTTGTTAAGCTCTCATTCATTGGCTGGGTAAAATAAGATTTCGACGCGTGGATAAATGGGAATACCACGTGTCGAAATTATTTACCACGCGTCGTATTTCCGAATTCAATGATTGGGTGGTAAATACGACGTGTGGTAAATAATTTCCACACGTGGTATTCCCAGTTCTATCATTGGTGGATCTTTTCCACACGTAGTAAATAATTTCCACGTGTGGTATTTCCAAGTTGAGTAATTGGTCGAAATATCCACACGTGGTAATTACAAGTCAAACCATTGGCTGTATTTTCCATGCGTGGATAATTTAATTTCCACGCGTGGAAAATCGAATTACCACGTGTGGAAAACCAGAGGTTATGACACTGATGGCTTTCCATATAACGTGAGCTAGTACAAATGTTAACGCAGCCGTCCCCACACGGACAACGGAAGTCTCCGTCTGGCTAACTTTCTGATAGGGCTTAGGATGGAGCTGTCCTTCGCCAGACGCTTTTTGTCCACCGTGAGATGGAGACTATCGTGTGTCCGTCTGGGGACAGCTGTGTTAAAATGTTGTATTTGTTCAAATACGAATGCGGATTTTGAACATAACACTTCTCTCGTGAATAAAATGCATTATTACACGAAAATCTTGTTCAATATTCCACCCTCTCAGAGATGACAATCCTCGAGAATGACAGGCTCAATGAATTATAGCCCTCAGGAATTATAGTCCCAACTAATGAGCCTTGTTTCAATATCCCGTTAGGCCCCATCCAAGAAATTATAGTCCCCAGAAAGTAAGAGTCACCATGCAGGAATGATATACGAGTTCTATATCGCTCCATCTCATAAATCATAGTCCACATGAATTACACCCCAGGAATGTCACTCTCCATGACAATCCGCAGGAATGACAACCCCCAGGAATCATAGTCCACAGGAATCAGTCAATCGGTAACGATAAACCCCAAGAACGATAGTCGCCAGTATTGACAACCCCCAGGAATGACAGTCCCCAGAATTCATAATCCTCAGGAATGATATTACCCAGAAATGACAGTCCCTTCGAATTTTACTCCCCAGGAATAATAGTCCCCAGGAATGGATTTGTCCAGGTATAATGGTCCCCATGAAGCATAGTCCCTAGGAATGACAGTCCCCAGTAATGATAGTCCCTAGGAATGAGAGTCCTCAGAAATGATAGCCCCAGTATTCATAGTCCCCAGGAATGACGGTCCCCTGGAATTATAGTCTCTAGGAATATAGTCCCCAAGAAGGACAGTCCGCAAGAATGGTGTCCCGAGAAATGACCGTCCCCACGAATGGCAGCACCAGTATAGACAGTTCTCAGGAATGATAGTCCCCAGGAAAGAAAATGATCTGGAAGTATAACCCCCATGAAAAATAGTCCCCAGGAATGGTAGCCCTTGAAATGGCAGTCCCCAGAAAGGAGACCACAGGACTCATAATATTCAGGAGTCATAGCACCCAGGAACGACAGTCCCCAAGAGCAGTAGTTCCAAGGACTGGCATTCCCCAGTAATGGTAGCTTCAGGAATGACAGTCCTCAGGAATGACGGTCCACTGGAAGTATAGTCCCCATAAAAAAAATCCCCCAAGAATGACAGTCACCAAGAATGATATAGCCCCAAGAATGAGTCCCCAGGAATGGTAAACCCAGAATTGACTTCCCAGGACTGATAGTCCCCAAGAAAGACAGTCTCATGGATAGTCCCCAGGAATAATAATCCCCAGGAATGACAGCCTCCAGCTATGATAGTCCCCTAGAATTATATTCACAAGGAGTCACCAGAATTGACAGTCCCTCGGAATGTTAGCCCCCGTAATTACAGTCATTCCCCAGTAATGGTAGCTTCAGAACTGACAGTCCTCAGGAATGACAGTCAACTGGAATTATAGTCCCCAGGAATAAAATCCCCCAAGAAGGACAGTCACAAAGAATCGTAGCCCCAGTAATGATAGTCCCCAGGAATGGTAGACCCAGCACTGACTTCCCAGGACTGATAGTCCCCAGGAAGGACAGTCTTACGGATAGTCCCCAGGAATAATAGTCCCCAGGAATGACAGCCTCCAGGTAGGATAGTCCCCACGAATGAGAGGCTCTTAGAATTATAGCCCCCAGGAGCCCCCAAGATTTACAGTTCCTCGGAATGTTAGCCCCCGTAATTACAGTCCCAAGAAGTTATAGTCCCCAGGAATGATAACCCCGTGGAATGACAGCCGCCAGGTATCATAATCCCCAGTAAAGAGAGTTCCCTGGTATTACAGTCCCCAGGAATGATAATCCCCAGAAATGACATTACCCAGGAATGGTAGTTTCCGGGACTTGCTGTCCTGGGTACTGGAGCACCAGGAATGTCATTCCTCAGAAATGAAAGCCCCAGTATTCATAGTCCCCAGGAATGACGATCTCCTGGAATAAGTCTCCAGGAATATAGTCCCCAAGACGTACAGTTCCCAGGAATAACGGCCCCAGTATAGACAGTTCTCAGGAATGATAGCCCCCAGGAAAAATAGTCCCCAGGAACGGTAGCCTTTGGTATGACAGTCCTCAGAAAGGGGAGCACAGGACTCATAATATTCAGGAGTCATAGCGCCCAGGAACGACAGTCCCCTGGAGTGGAGTTCCAAGGACTGGCATTCACCAGTAATGATAGCTTCAGGAATGACAGTCCTTACGAATGACAGTCCACTGGAATTATAGTTCTCAGGAACAAAATTCCCCAAGAATTTCGGTCACCAAGAGTGGTAGCCCCAGGAATGACAGTCCCCAGGAATGGTAGACCCAGGATTGACTTCCCAGGACTGATAGTCCCCAGGATAGACAGTCTCATGGATAGTCCCCAGGAATAATAGTCCCCAGGAATGACAGCCTCCAGCTATGATAGTCCCACGAATGAGAGTCATCTAAAATTATAGTCCTCAGGAGTCCCCAGGATTGACAGTCCCCCGAATATTAGCCCCCGTAATTACAGTCCCAAGAAGTTATTGTCCCCAGGAATGATAATTCACACGAATGACAGCCGCCAGGTATCATAGTCCTTGGTAATGACATTTCCATGCAATTATGGTCCTCAGGTGCCCACGGGGATTACAGTCGCCAGGAATGGTAGTTCCCAGGACTTGATGTCCCCGGTAATGGATCACCAGGAATGACAGTCCTCAGAAATGATACCCCAGTATTCATAGTCCCCACGAATGACCGTCCCCTGGAATTATAGTCTCTAGGAATAAAGTCCCCAAGAAAGACAGTCCCCAAGAGTGGTGTCCCCAGGAATGACAGTCCCCACAAATGGCAGCCCTCACAAATGGCAGCCCTAGTATAAACAGTTCTCAGGAATGATAGTCCCAGGAAAAATAGTCCCCAGGAATGGTAGCCCTTGGAATGACAGTCCCCGGTAACGGTAGCTTCAGGAATGAGTCTTCAGGAATGACAGTCCACTGGAATTATATTCCCCATTAATAGAATCCCTCAAGAATGACAGTCGCCAACAATAGTATCCCCAGGAATGGCAGTCTCCATGAATGGTAGACCCAGGATTGACTTCCCAGGACTCATAGTCCCCAGGAAAGACAGTCTCATGGATAGTCCCCAGGAAATAAAATTCTCCAGGAATGACAGCCTCCAGGTATGATAGTCCCCACGAATGAGAGTCCCCTAGAATTATAGTCCCAAGGAGTCCCCAGAATTGACAGTCTCCCGGAATGTTAGCCCCCGTAATTACAGTCCCAAGAAGTTATAGTCCTCAGGAATTATAATCCACACGGAATCGCAGCCGCCAGGTATCATAGTCCTTAGTAATGACAGTTCCCTAGAATTATGGTCCTCAGGTGCCCACGGGGATTACAGTCCCCAGGAATGATAACCCCAGCAATGACATTCCCCAGGAATGGTAGTTCCCAGGACTTGCTTTCCCCGGTATTGGAGCACTAGGGATGACAGTCCTCGGAAATGATAGCCCCAGTATTCATAGTCCCCAGGAATGACGGTCCCCTGGAATTATAGTCTATAGGAATATAGTCCCCAAGAATGACAGTCCCCAAGAATGATAGCCCTAGGAATAACAGTCAACAGAAATGGTAGTCCCCAAAAATGTGACCACAGGACTTTTAGTCCCCAGGAATCGTAATCCAGGAGTTATAGTGCCCAGGAATGACAGTCCTCAGGAATGGTAGTCCCAATTACAAGCCTCTGGTCCGTCATTCATAATTCAGCCGTCGTCCATTAGAGAATATCCGTGTCCATAATCCAAAGACCTATTCCATATTCCATATAACAGTATTAGCACCAAATTCAGAAAGACAATCATAGGATACATAAACATAGGCTTGTTTCCTGCAAGAGAGAAGCGGTCAACAGTTTTCAATGATGCCGACAAGACATCATGATGTTCCAAAAATATCAAATCCGTATCGCTGATCAGTATTCTTAATCCATAATATTCGTTGTAAAGTCGTCATCTAAAGAATGATGTATGTCAGTCACGATTTGATTGTGACTGTTCATATGAGTACCATGCGTATCTTGAAGTACATGGGTTCATACGGCCCCTAGCCCCGGGTTAAGCGGAATTAGACACACGTTACGAAACGTAACGCCATAGATCTTGCACGCTACGCTCGTTTTTTGCCATCAGCATGCGATATGTATCGCCAAATTTGAGAAACTTTGAGTGGAGGCGCTTGGTGGTGTAGCCCTGTTTTATAAGTTTCTGCAACAATGTTTTGTGACGTTGATTAAAATCGTCACATGTAACACAGGATCTAGCAAATGCTACTAGGCGTGATATGTATACGCCAGTAGTATACAAAGAGTAAATGGATAAGATAGCGCTTCACTGCGCATGCGCAGAACCTGTTGTGACGTCAGAATTGGTTTTGTGCGCATGCGTGTGGTGCTGTGGTGGGTGGTGGATGGGTGCAAGATGGCGGCACATGTGGTGGGTGGTGGATGGGTGCAAGATGGCGGCACATGTGGTGGGTGGTGGATGGGTGCAAGATGGCGGCACATGTGGTGGGTGGTGGATGGGTGCAAGATGGCGGCACATGTGGTGGGTGGTGGATGGGTGCAAGATGGCGGCACATGTGGTGGGTGGTGGATGGGTGCAAGATGGCGGCACATGTGGTGGGTGGTGGATGGGTGCAAGATGGCGGCACATGTGGTGGGTGGTGGATGGGTGCAAGATGGCGGCACATGTGGTGGGTGGTGGATGGGTGCAAGATGGCGGCAATGTGGTGGGTGGTGGATGGGTGCAAGATGGCGGCACATGTGGTGGGTGGTGGATGGGTGCAAGATGGCGGATTGTAGAAAAACGTATAAAAGGAGTCCATTTTTAGGGTAGGGGTGTATTCATTGCAATTTGACTTACCTGACCTGACCTGCCTGCCAGCCTACTTGCCTGCCTGCCTGCTTGCCTATCCGCTTGTATGAGACGAAAAGCATGAGACGTGGAGAAGATTTTCCCTGGGACCCAGCAGTACCTCCGGTTGAAGTCTTGCCTGAAGATGAGCGTGTCAGGGACATTTATCAACGTCACTGGGCTACCATACGCCATTGTTTTCACCGTGACCGTCGTCTATTGGACTTGTATAACTACCGACTGCAGGACCTCACGTATCTGTCTACCTATGCCGAGAACATTTTCAAAGATCAGGTGACAGCGTTCAAGTTGAATATGACATTCGGGTACATTTTACGGCACAAGGAGACGGACCAGCTGCGGTATTATTATCCCAGCAATAATACCTATGTGTTTGATCAGCCGTTCACGGTGACGGATGCCATTTCTCTGGAGCCACTCATCGACCAATTGACTACGTTGGATCCATTGGAATGGGCCCGGTTGCAACGCCCCAATACCCAATGGCTTGTGGAAATGGTGACCAACGTCACATTTTTCGTCACGAAAATGAGAGATCATCCTATCGGTGCTCCTGTACTACTCCCCCCGTGGTTGCTTCATCGACCCGGTCTGTATGCATTAACAGGAGGGGCAAAGGGGCCCTACAAAGACCGGAAATGTCTGTTTCGGTGTTTGGCCGTGCATGTGGACGAGTGTAACCCCCAGTGTTGTGACACAGTGGCCGATGACTATTGGGAACAGTATTTACAGCAGCAAGACTTGGATAAGCGGCACTTCCGTGGAGTGCCGTTCAAGAATTTGGATGACGTGGAAACACTGTTCGACATCAATATCTTTGTATACCGATTACGATGCGAGGAGGAGGGTACATTTGTGGCTGAATTGGTTCGTCGTTCAACAGAACGGTATGCTGCTACGATGAAAGTCAATGTGTTCGACGACAATGGCGTGAGTCATTTTTCGCTGATCTCCAATATGAGCCAGTACGCTCAGTCTTTCAGTTGTGCCCAATGCCATCGGGTGTTTAAACAGTCTTACAACTTACATCGCCACGAGAAAATCTGTGACAACAGTGTCAAGCGAGTATATCCGGGTGGAGTGTATCATAATACGCCTACTATTTTCCAGGAACTGGCCGATGAGGGTATCATCATACCGGAAGAGGACCGTTATTTTCCCTACCGGGCGTGTTACGATTTTGAGGCCCTGTTGGAGCCCATGGACATGTTCTCAGCAAAAACGCAGTGGACGCAGCGCCATATTCCTCTGAGTGTCAGTATTTCCAGCAACGTACCCGGCTATGACGCTGCGCCTGTCTGCTTCGTGTCGTC
The DNA here is from genome assembly GCA_036873755.1 of Hanleya hanleyi. Lineage (NCBI taxonomy): Eukaryota > Metazoa > Mollusca > Polyplacophora > Lepidopleurida > Hanleyidae > Hanleya > Hanleya hanleyi. The sequence continues at coordinate 82,978 of JAVTVY010022040.1, forward strand.
GGGGGACTCCCATGAGTTGATCACCCGCATGATGGGTTATTTAGAGGAAGTCAGTGCGGCTAGTACAGAACTATTGGTGGCCAAGTTTCAGGACGTACTGGACCAGCTGGCCGATCGGATTCCTATACCGGGTGTAGCGTTTAGTGACGATGAAGAGTCCGAGTCCCTGCAGTCGCAGCCTCTGCAGTCGCAGGATGTGCCTTTACCGAAACCGTGTGCGGAGAAATTGAAAGTGCGCTTCCTACAATACCTAGGCCAGTTACCGGTGCTCGGCTTCAACTCGGGACGTTATGATTTGAACATGGTGAAGGAATTTCTCTACCCTTACTTGGCCCAGGCTAATACCATCAAGTCCGTGATCAAGAAGATCAATAATCATATGGCCCTCACTACCACATCACTGCATTTCCTGGATGTACGGAACTACCTAGCTCCTAATTGTAGCTATGATCAGTGGGTCAAGGCCTATAACTGTGCACAAACCAAAGGGAGGTTCCCTTACACGTATATATCATCGCTCGACCGTTTGCAGGAAACACAGTTGCCACCCCGGCACGCCTTCTTTGATGATTTGAAGCAAGTGGAATGTCCGGAAGACACGTACCGGGAACTACAGCAGGTATGAACGATGAACATATGCAGACCTTGCGAGATTTCCTGATATGGTATAATAACCTAGATGTGGTTCCTTTCCTGGAAGCGGCCGAGAAAATGGTGCAACTCTTTCGTCGCCAAATGCACGTCGACATCTTCAAGGAGTGCTTGAGTTTACCGGGTCTGGCGCTTCGCCATCTTTTTCAAGAGTGTGCTACGTACTTCTCGCTGATACAGCAAAAAGATGCAGACATGCATGATTGTCTAAAGCAGAACATTGTGGGCGGCCCGAGTCTTATTTTTCACCGTTATCACGAGAAGGACGTCACTACTCTCCCCAGTGGAAAACCCTGTGCTAAGATCATCGGTTTCGATGCGAATGCCTTGTACCTGTGGTCGTTGGCCCAACCTATGCCCAATGGTCATTATACACGTTGGTTGGCGGAAGGTCGGCATTTTACACCGCAACGCACACCCTACAAGCATCTGGCTGATCAGTGGTTGGATTGGGAAGCCTATCGACGGGCCATTTATATACGACACCAGACCAACGCCACAGAGAAGCGCATAGGAGATCGTCGACTTCCCGTCGGTGGGTTTGCCCTGGTGGGTAGCACACCCACCGTATTCCAATTTTACGGTTGCTATTGGCACGGCCACGAATGCCATTTCAGCGCTGGACGCTTCAACGAGCGACGTGGAAAAACACCGCAAGAATTACGCGAAGAAGTGGTGGCGAACGGTGATTATGTGAAAGAGAGAGGATTCCATCTGATTGAAATGTGGGAGTGTGAATTTCACACGATGTGCCAGGCCCTGCCCCATTTACGACGTTTCCTAAAAGAGCGCGAGTACCCCTTGAGTCGTCGGCGACTGCTGAGTCTGCCACAGATGTTGGACGCCATTCGTTCGGGGGACCTCTACGGCTTTGTCGAATGTGATTTGCATGTTCCCGACACTCTCAAGCCTCTCTTCGCCCAGTGCCCTCCCATCTTTAAGAACACGCTGGTGGGTCGGGCGGATATTGGGGACACCATGAGGACCTATGCGGAGCAACACGAGTGTTTGCCTCAACCTCGACGGATGTTGATTGGTAGTATGTGGGCCGAGAAAATCTTGCTGGGCACCCCCTTACTGCAGTGGTACATGAACCACGGTTTGGAAATTACCCAAATATATCAAGTGATACAGTACGTACCCGACGCTTGTTTTGCGGAGAATGCCGACATCGTGACGTCGGCCCGTCGTCAAGGTGATGAATACCCGAGTCAGGCCATCATCGCTGAATCTTGGAAGTTGACTGGCAATGGTTATTACGGAAAAACGGTAACGAACCAGGATAAGCACGTCAACGTGAACATTTGTACTACTGCCCAAGCCCGCAAAAAAGTCAATTCTCCTCTGTTTCGGTCCGTGGAGGTCATCGATGACGACACCTATGAAGTCACTTCAGCCAAGAAGACTATCCGGTACAACTTACCCCTGCAGATTGGATGTATGGTATACCAGGTGGCCAAGCTGAGGATGCTGCAGTTTCTCTATGACTTCATGGGTGTGTATTTTAATCCCTCAGACTGGCAACTCATGGAGATGGATACCGACTCGGCCTACATGGCCGTCTCTAATGCGGATTGGGAGTCCCTGGTGGAACCGGAGTTACGGGCCCAGTATGAAGCGGAACGGGACCAGTGGCTACCTCGACGTGACCATTACCAGTACGATAAGCGTACGCCGGGCCTGTTCAAGCTGGAGTGGAGTGGGGATGCTATGATTGCGCTCTCCTCCAAGACGTATTACTGTTACGGCGGAGACGGAGGAGACGGAGAGGAAAATAAGTTTAGCTGCAAAGGAGTGAGCCGGCGCGATCCCAACATCGACAAAGCCTTGTACTTGAACGTGCTGCAAAGCCAGGCCAGTGCGAGTGGCACTAACCGAGGATTTCGCGTGGTGGACCACCAGATGCGCACGTACATCCAGCAACGAGACGCCTTTACTTTCTTTTACCCCAAACGAAAAGTGTTGGCCGACGGTGTGAGCACCACTTACTTGGACTTGTGAACAATGTCGTGAACTATAACTGTTGATACACGAGTTATAAAACTGTAAAAGTCAGGATGGCCGAGTGGTCTAAGGCGCCGGTATTAAGTGCTGGTCGGCGAATGCTGTCGTAGGTTCGAATCCTACTCCTGACAGAACTTGTTTTGTACCACTTGTATATACATACCACTACTATTCTATGTGTGCATACCCCTACTATTTGTACCCTGTATTCTATTTGTACCTATTCAGTAACCCATTCTTGTTGACTTAAATAAAAAAAAAAAAAGTCAAATCATTTTTGTGTTTTTTTCATCTTTTATTCAACATCAATGAACGTCAGAACAACAACGTCATAACAATAACGTGATAATAATAAACAAGTGGCCTGCGCGCGCGCAGTACATTTTTTAAGTTAACCAGAGAAATGGAGCATGCACATTAAAACGAGAGGCCGTCCAGTCATAGACGAGGACATCACGGTCTTCGGCTTGACAATAATCATCAAACATGTGTACGATAGTGGGCATAGAATGTCCTCTACTCCGGTGAGTGAGATAAAACACACAGTACTGTCCGCACACACTACTCAAGGGTCCTTGTAATCTTTGAGTATTCCAACGCCACTCTGTAGTAGAGACGTCCATGAATTTCACCAAATCGGTATGTAGGGGTGCAGGTCCGTAGGAATCAAAGTATTCGCCTTGGCCTAGGGTGTCCACGTACACAGCTATCCAATGTTCACCGGATCGACTCCTCGTGTCTGTATTCAGGATGTAGGCTGCTGGGGTGGTGGAGTGGGTGGGAAACACATTGCGTGGAAACACACCTCGAAAGGGGATCTTCGGATCACGCTGGAGTATGCCTATCAGCTGCTCTGTATCCATGATGATGACTCTTAGCTGGCGTAGTCACACAGCACGTTTCTTTGCTGATCCACGCTGATGACGTTATCAAACTCGGCGTAGCCAATCACGTTAATGGTGTGGGTTAGAGCGGTGGCGAAACGCAGTTCCAACCGTAGGTTTCCTTTCTTCAGCAAAGCCAGTTGATGATCGTGTTCCAAGGTGGGGGTGAGGTCAAAGGCGAACAATGTGTACCCACGGGTAAAGTCGTCTCGAGTGATGTTATTGCCTTCGTCCTGGTTGTTTTGTCCTGTGGCTGTAAACAGGTTCAGGTAGGTCCGCACATAGTTTTTGTTAAGAAAGTCCGGTTGTAATGGACGGGCTGGAATTTGATGGCCGGCCACGTGCAGTGTCACAAAGTTGATGTTGAAATGGTCAAATTTGAACGGATTCTCAGCCCAATTTCCATTGAAAGCGGTGTTGGTCACACACGCCAGGGTAAGACGTTTAGGCAGATCCCCTAGAAATAAATTTTCACGGTTGGCCATCATCGTACCTGCTGGCACAGAGAACACCTTGGTCTGTACGCGTCGGATGGGCTACTGGGCTGGTTTTTTCGATAAGGCTTCCATGTGACTCAGCAACACGCCCTGTTGCAAATCTACCGTACGGACAAACAGGGCTGCATCTTCAATGACGATGTTGTAATTGACACCCCCGACTCCACCGGCCATTAAGGCGAACGCGGGTAAGGAACGGATCAACTTGATCTTGATGGATACTCCGTTCATCATGTAGCGGTCTTGCAGGAACAGATCGGCGTGCAGTCGTCCCATCATATCGATGGACTTTTGCGTACGACGAATCCATTATTGCCACCGAGTATGTTGTTGAAGAGTCCGGGTGTATCCTTGAAGTACAGCTGAGCTTGTAAGTGTGATTTTTTGGCATCACTGCCGTACGACAACAGCGTCTCCATGTAGGCTCGGTACGGGTACGTATTGGTGGACGTACTGATGAGTTTATCGTTCAGCCCTATATCCACCTGTTGGAACAAGGAGTGCAGCCAAAGATTCACCG